>CAUYQV010001968.1:0-21903 GCA_963574575.1 Galagoides demidoff | reverse complement strand
GGCGCCCGCCACAGCGCCTGGCCATTTTTTGGTTGCAGCCATCATTGTTGCTTGGTGGGCCCGGGCTGGGGATTCGAACCCGCCACCTTAGGTGTACGTGGCTGGCGCCTTAGCCGATTGAGCCACAGGCGCCGAGCCAATAATTATTTTGTTAAATCACTGTAGGTATCATTTTATCAAATCTGGATTAAAGAAATGACATAACCAGTATTTTCAGTTTTAATGTTTATGAACAGCTTCCATTGCTCTCCTGCTATTAAAATACCGACATAAGTTCATAGAATAAGACAGGCTTGCTTATAAATGAAGGAAGAAAAATAAACCTGCAGAATGGAGTTTATGATCACAGTCCTGGCAGACCTTGCTATATACCCAAATCTCCATCGCCTAACCTTCCTATGTTCCATTTTCCTCCCTGTGAAATGGGGATAATACACATTTGACTTCTCTCAAGTAGAAATTGCTTAACGAAGACATAAATGCAAAGCAATTTGGTTTCTTCAGAGCTCAGAATTTTATAAACAAAAGACATTATCATGATGCTTTTATTATTATTCAGTTGTGCTATAAAACGTCTCAAATGCACCCACAGCATGGGGATAAAAAAAATTCCAACCTAGCAAATCATTGAAAAAGCTTTTATCTTTTTTACTCTTCTACTTTAGCAGCATTAGTTAAAAAAAAAAATTCTGATATACTTGACAAGTCAGAGAGAACGATTGTTACAGAAGTAAGAGTTATCTCTATGCATGTACTGATCCAGTAACATGTGACTCCAAGATATGTAAAACCACTAAAATGTAGATGTAAGTAATTGTCAGAATAATTCTAATTCTTTAGTTTGCTTGCTTATTGACCCATTAATTTAAATTTGGTTTTATTTTTAAATCAACTTTATTTTGGTACAATTTATGTATAATGCAATTCACACAGTTTGACTATAAAATTCAATGAACTGAAACAAATGTATAAATCCAAATAATAAAATCCATCACTGATCAAGTGACGGGATTTTCCATCTCATTAGAAAGTTTCATTACGTCCCTTGCATAGCCTCAGTTTTAACCTATTAGAAATTAGATATTTCATTTAAGTAGGTACTATCAACTTTAACTCAGAACTCTATTACCTGGGCTACTGTTCAGTGGATGGGTGGGGGCAGAGGGACGCACCTGTTATTCAGTCACTCTTATGAGTCATTTCCTCATAAAGGCCTTCCCTGTCTGAGGCTTTATTATTCTCTCTTGTTGAACCCTGTTTTTCCTCTTTATCCTCATTGCAATTTGGATTTATGTATTTATTTGTGTGTGTTTAAGGTCTATTTCATCCACTGAACTTGAGACTTGCTAGAATTAGGAGTCTACTGCTGACATGCTTTTAATTAATGCATGACACTTCTTTGTCAGATGCAGCTTTTTGATAATTATTATTTGAGTACTCTGTAAATACCTGATTGATTTATTCAACATTATCAAGTACCTACTCTAGGCAAGTGGTCAGCATTGTACAATGATCTAAAGGTGAAAAAGGATTCTTAATAATACCTAATTTTAAGGCGAATCCACAATTATGTGTTTATAAAACAAGACCTTGGCTATTACTATCTTTAGTCAGCTAAGGTTTTTTCTCTTTTAATTAGGATCCAGTTGTCAACTTACTTGAGGGAGAAAAGCCTGCCTTTTGAGAAAAAGTATACATTCAGCATGTTAACACTGGCTTTGGAGTTAGACCCTCCTGGGTCCTGTCAGCACTATTCTCTCGTTCTTTGCTCATGTTAAGAGTCATGTAATAGTTTAGTGCAAGTGTCTTTATGGTAAAAGGGTTTTTTCTTCTGGGTAGATGCCCACTAATGGGATTACAGGATCAAATGTGAGGTCTAGTTTGAGTTCTTTGAGGGTTCCCCATACTTTCTTCCAAAAAGGCTGTATTAGTTTGCAGTCCCACCAGCAGTGTAAAAGTGTTCCCTTGTCCCCACATCCACACCAGCATCAACAGTTTTGAGATTTTTGCGATGTGGGCCCTTCTCACTGGGATTAGATGGTATCTAGGGTGGTTTTGATTTGCATTTCTTCAATAATTGGGGACAGTGAGCATTTTGTTATATGTTTGTTCACCGTTCGTCTGTCTTCTTTAGAGAAGGTTCTACTCATCTCACTTGCCCAGTGATATAAGGGATTTTTGTTTCTTTTTACGTTGATTCATTTCAGTTCTTTGTAGATCCTAGTTATCAAGTGTTTGTCCCCTTAAAAATATGTAAATATCCTTTCCCATTTTGTAGTTTTTCTATTTGCTTTGATTGTTGTCTCCTTAGCTGTACAGAAGCTTTTCAGTTTCATTAAGTCCCATTTGTTTATTTTTGTTGTTGTAATGGCCACCAAGTCTTCTTCATAAAGTCTTTCACCAGGTCGATATCTTCAAGTGTTTTTCCTATGCTTATTTGAGAATTTTTATCATTTCATGCCTTAAGTTTAGGTTTTTTGTCCATCTTGAATCAATTTTTGTGAGTGGAGAAAGGTGCGGGTCCATTTCCTGTCTTTTACATGTGGTTATCCAGTTCCCCCAGCACCATTTAATGAATAGCGATAACTTCGCCCTGTTTATCACAGCTCAATTTACAATCACCAAATGTGGAAACAGCCTAAATGCCCACCAACCCAGAAATGGATTAACAAGCTGTGGTATATGTCATGGAATGCTATTCAGCCATAAAGAATGATGGAGACTTTATATCTTTTATATTAACCTGGATGGAAGTGGAAGATATTCTTCTTAGGAAAGCATCATAAGAATGGAGAAGAATCCTATGTACTCAATTCTGATATAAGGACAATTAATGACCTAGTACATGGTGGGGGTGAGGGAAGGGAAGAGCAGAAAGAGGGAAGGAGGGAGGGGGTGGGGGGGTCAAAGTGTGTGACACACCTTTTAGGGGTGGGACACAGTTATAAAAGGGACTTTACCTAACAAATGCAATCATTATAACCTGGTTTTGGTATCCCTAATGATTCCCCAACAATAAAAAAAAAAAAAGTCATGGAGCTTTCCTGAGCTCTGATAAATACATTAGCAGAGAGGAAATCATAATAGTTCTCACCTCATCTGGATTGTGTTAAGTTTCAAAGGAAGAAATATACAGGGCAAGGTATGGAGGAGAGAATGGCTTGTGGGGCTTCCATGCCTTCTTGGGTTAAAGCACCCTCCCCACATGTAGATGTGTTCATCAAATATCAGTTTTGGGCTCTAGGGCCTTTTCTCCTTTAGGGAGGTCAATAGGTAGGGATAAAAATTCCAGCCTTTTACTTGGATGATCTTTCTAGTGACTAGACCCATCCTGAGCTATCCAGGGGCCCAACCTAAGTCACCTCAGTAGCATAACCTCTGGTGTGCTAAAGAGGATCTTATCACTTACAAAATTCCAAGGAGCTCTGTTCCAGGAACTAGAGAAAAAGACCAAAAATATCTCTTCTTATAGGACTGTAGTTTGATAAGGTATTTATTCAACTCTAGATGTGGGAAATTCCACATTATCCCCAGAAGTAGGGCTGTGAATGGTATTGAGGGAACATAATATCCTTTTTTATGGCCACCTGGTCTGAAAGGTATGTTACAGATTTCTCTCAGAAAGTCTCTTAGAGAAATTAAAACCTTGCCTGAAATCAAACAGCACCTGAGTAGCTGGGCTATTTGTATTCAAGATAATCTACTTCAATGTTTACTTTCTTTTAATAAAAGTAGTTTTTATATATGTCCTGTGCTTACTATGTGCGGGGTATTCTATCCCTGGAGATCACAGCAGAAAACAAAGCATAGACATTGAACTCACAGAGCTCTAATTCTAGACTATAGATTATAAATCAATATTTGGCAAGCATGTTTTCTATCATTTAATTAAGTCCTTACAGTCTCTTTTCCTGGGGGGACAGCAGTAAATTACATTACTCCCATTATGTGCACAAGTAAACTGAGGCTGAACAGGGGTTACAGAGCTGCTAGCAAACTGATTGAACAGCCAGAACTAAAGCCTGCATCTGCCTTGTCTCATACAGATGATGATCTGGTGTTTCACCATTTGCAAAATCAATGAGAACATCAAATTTTATCCAGTAGGGAAGAGAAGTAGCAGTCATAGTAACAGTAATATAGTGAACTACAGGGAAAGACCAAATATTTATGGGGATGGAGGTAAATGGAGTTGATAAAGATAAACAAATAGTGAGAGAGGGGAATCCAAGGCAAGACCAACTGTCAAATGCTGATCTCAGGCCTTACCATGTGAAAGACATCAGCCTGACTGCCAGCCTCCAGCAACACCACCTCTCTGACTGAAGACTTTCTTTAGAGTTTTCTCTGTTCCAATGTAGCAAGCCAGGCCAGAGGTCCCTGAGGATTAACATCCAACACCTCTTCCAAGCAGCCATCAAGAAATGATGGATGTAAGTTAGTACATAAATACTCGTTGCCCCTTAAGTGAGATAACTCTGAGGAAAGGGTTCCCATACTGACTGATAGTGCAGCCAAGTATAATTCAGAATCCAATTACGTAGAGTGGTAATTGCTTGATAACTCTTTGATAACTTTTTCTGCTTTTTCTTTTTTAATCACTTGACTTACTTCATGTTTCTTGAGGTTAATTCCCAAGAAAATTCCATACTGTGGAATCCTTGCACCAGAATTTCTGTCTGAGGGAACCAGGTCTAACACCAATTGGATAGCTCAATTAAGGGTGCCCAGTCAGTAGCCCTAGACATAAAGGTTTGGGATCAAAGCCCTATCTGGCATATCCAAATCTCTTTGCCAATAGAGTGTTGATTCACTTTACATAAACCCTATGAATTGTAGTCTACTGGGCCTTCTTCTGTGTGATGTCTTCATTGTTAGGATTCTTTAATTGTGAATGATCTCAGAGATACAAAATGTAATTTCTGCTTAAACATCAAATGGGGATTGTTTCCTCCATCACCCAAACAGAATCAGATCACAGTGAAGAATGTCCTCTTGTCCTTCTTTCCCTGCCACCCTCACTACTAATGTTCTCTCTCTCCTCAACCCCTTCCATCCTTCCTTCTTGCCTCCTTCCTTTTCTTCCTCCATTTCTTCCCTTCCTTCCTTCCTTCCAACAGTAAAGATAATATTATCTAAATCTTAGCCTTTTGTAAGAAGATATTTCTTTTGTTAAGAAGGTAGCTGATTACTATACAAGGTAGCTGATTAAACTTTCCTCCCTCAATATCTTGTCTTTTCTAAACCTCTCAGAAGATTTATGGGGGTAGGTGGAAGCACTGGCTAACAAAAAAGAAATTATTAGTTTTGAGCTGTAACTAGAGCTCCTTTTTATTACTCAATACTATACACTTAGATTCTTATTAAGACAGAAAATCCTCTGTGAAAGAAATAATCAGTTTCATTTTCTTAATGAGTACAGTGTAGCTAACAGAAAGAACAAAATTAACAATAGAATTCCCAGCCCAAACCCCTTGTCAGTACCTTCTATAGTGAAATGAACACAAGTGCAGAGGGTATTGATTTTATTACAAGGTAGCAGAACTCCACTTGCCTTTGCCCCATTTTTTTGTATTTAACTCCCATTTCGCCTAGGCCACTACTATCTCATTCATTAGATTATCAGAGCTCAAACAACCACCTATCTTGGTACTTAAGAACAGAACGTAAACATTCTTATTTTATTAAAACACACAGAATCATTGGTGTAGAAAATAAAATTCATCTGTAACCCATAAGAGTTCAGTTTCAGCCCATCATTAAAACTGATAAACATCCATATTTGTAATAAGCAGATCAAAGCCCTTCATTCTATTCCTGGAAGTAATCTCTATGATCATAAAATAAAACAAAACGTAATATAAAACTGGTCAACTATGTGTTTGGAAGAAACAAAGGAGATAGCAAAAGTAAATCATGCAAATAATAATGTATTAATAAAAACCTTTATCAACTAAATTCTATGCCAGAGGTGCTAGAAAATGTCATTTTATTTTGATATTAATCATCCAAATACTGTTATTCTCTCTTTGTTTCATAGCCAACATATTAGAAATTTAGAAGAAAGAAAATTTATTCACTACCAGGAAGATGAATATTACTTCATAAAGTATATTTCAAAAGTATTTCAACTATTATTCTGAAACAAAGATATGGAAGTAAAATGTAAAAGAATAGAAGTAAAACAAAACCCAGGGCCTGGCTGCTCAAAGTGGTATTTCTGGTCTCCTGGATGTATATTGGTATCACAGGAGAAAGGCAAGTCAGTGCACAAAGTCGGCCCATGTTCAAGAATGTCAATTGCATCCAGTGGCAAATAATTTAATACATTTTACTTATATATTTAAATGAACATAGATATAGTGTAAAGTTGAATGCAAAATTTTCATGACTGCAAAGAGAAAACATTAACATTCAGGTAAGTTTCATAACTGCAGTGGGTCCATTCTTGCTGTTGCAAGTATATACTCCTTTAGCATTACAAATCCTTTTCTTGGGAGTAAAGTTGAGCTTGGTGATAAATAGCTATACAAATTACAACAGCTTTTCCTCTTTGCATGTAAAAATTAATATTAGATCTTAAATTCAGCACTTTGGTCTTCAATATTTAGATTTGTTTGGTAAATCTAGAAATGTGCCTTGCAGTAGATTCCATTGGTCTCAGTTTAAAAAAAAAAAAAAGGTTAAAAAACTGGAGTGTTCAACGTGCAGGGGGATGTAGGGGAAAGGGTTATCTGCTATTATTCATACAAAGCTATGGGTCTCAGAAAACAGAGGACTCCACCCAGCTAGGTACGTGGCACTTTTTGTGTCTGCGATTCTAATTCCTCCCTGCAAAATGTGATAGACTGAGGAAGGAAGGAAGTATCATGAGTTCCTGGTCATACAAACATTTCTGAGAAGAACCTGCAAGTAAAGATAATAGGCAAAATGGGCTTGAAGCACAGTCTGTGTTATACAGGAATTACCAGGTGCCAAATGCTGCACTAAGCACTTTACACATTGACTCACGTGATTTTTATGACAAAGGTCTCAGATATAAGTGCCAAGAACAATATTCACTATAAATCCACATAAGGAAATAGAGACAAATGAGACTATTTTAATCTAGTCAGAATATTTTATAACTTTACTAAATATTTTATGGGTTATGTTTGAAGTTGACTATTTTGGATAGGAAGCGTCATTTCAGTAGTCCTGTCTAAATTAAAGGGACATCCGTGCAATCACTTGGGAGAGCAGTATTTCAGTCAGTCTGGCGAGCACTCTGAGATGGAAACAGGCCTGCTGGACTGAGAAGCAGCAACTGGCCAGGGAGTCGTGAGTCCAGAGAGGAGGATGAGGCAAGATCAGAGAGGGAAGTGTTGGGGTTCGCTCTGTATTTGATGGAAAACAACACTGATTGACCGCACTTGAAGCCCATTTTGTAAGCACTTTTAAACCTAGCCTACTCCTTTACTTTAGTGTAATAAAAATCTATATATATAAATGATGCTATGTTTTCAATAATGTCATGGGCCTATTATCTTTCCTTGAACATCCTTTTCAGGAATGTTTATATGACCAGTAACTCATCATACTTCCTTTCTTATAATCTTGGAGTTAATTTTCTAAGAAGAGTTCTATCTTTTGGGGTGTAAGAGATCTTTAAGTCTAACTAAGGTAGCAAAAGTAGGATTAGATCCATATCTTTTGAGATATTCTTGGAAGAATGAGATAAACATAAACTAAAAAAGACTTACTTGAAAATTATTTATTTATTTTTAATTGACATACAACTGTATTTATCACTACAACATGATGTTTCGAAGTACGGTGGTATGGGTAAATCTAGCTAATTAACAAATGTATTATCTTACATGGTTGTCACGGTGAGAAGATTTAATGTCCACTCTCTTAGCATTTTTCAAGAAAATATTTTATCATTGTTAATTATAGACAGCAAGCTATAATTCAAGATCTCTCTTGAACTTACTCCTACTGCCTAATTCTAAATCTCTATTCTTTCATCAACATCTCCTTAAGCCTGTGACCTTTGTACCCCTTCATTTACAGTCCATATGTACTCCAGTAGACTTTAATAAATGTTACTCAAATTGAGCAAAAATCATAAATGATGAACAAAAGAAAATTATTGTTGGAATGTGTTAATGGAATACTATCATAAATGCCAGATTGGAGGCAGAGACAGAAAATATCAGTATAGTGATTTAACAATAATGACTGATCTGGAACTGGACAGAGATTGTTTGCACAACTCATGCTATGTGGCATTCAGACAACTGAATCTAGGCCAGATTCTAGGATCAAATATATGTACTGAACCTGTGGTACCTAGTGCTGAGACTGGTTTTGGAAGGTATTTAATGAATGTATTGATTTTTTTTTTTTTAGTTATAAAGAGTTGATGGGGATTTATGTTCAAATACACTCATTTTACTTCCTAGCATAGGTTTAACAGAAATCCTTTTTTTGTAACTTGGTTAAGAATGACCCTTTCTATATTCCTTTCCTTTATGTAATTTGGAGTAAAAACTGGCATAGATACAGTTTGGATAAAATGTAAAATAAAATAATTTTTAATGGGGATTATAATGTATTTTGAAAAGAGTTAAGCAGTAAAGGTAAAGAATAAATGGTGTGCTTTTAACATGCATTTAGGGGCAATGTACTACTACATAACCTTAAAGCATACAAGAAATCCACACTAGACAAGTAGAAACTCTGTATGTCAGAGCAGACGGGAAGATGGGTAAGGACCAGATTGAGGGAGAAAGCCAATGAAGAGGGTATATATCTGCATATTTTATTTCCTTTGGTAACCTGGGTATTTCTTTATATTTTCATTGGCTTAGGAGATTTCATTTTTAAAGGATGGCATGCAAATGAAGTCCAGGAGATTGGCTAAATTATCTCAAGGACTGTTAATTGAAGATCAGATCAGGCAGTATTACTGGTAGCAATGCTTTTTTAATTTAAATTCTCTGAGTGACAAAATTCAAGGAAACTCTAATTCTACCTCAGTTCTTTCAGTCACAATCCAGCATTCAAAGTAGCAAACAGATGTATTCCTTTGCATACCTTTGTATGAGAAGTGGGATAATATTATTCAAAGGCAAAGCCCACATTTTGGAGAACTTGGCAGCACCTTTTTGCCTCCTTCATCATCAACAGGATTATTACATTCAGGTATCCTAGCAGAAGAGAAGCTCTGCAAAGGAATTTTTCCAATATTGATCCAAGCAGTATTTGAACATAAGTTCTTCAAACATGAGGGGCCCAAGAAAATAGGCATACAGACTAGCCAATCTTTCTGCTTGGAGTCTTAGGCAACAGAAAGTAAAAAGTTTACATGTTTGCATAGTCTCTGACCAAGTGAAATTCTATAAATTTATTCTAGGGAAAAAAAAGTAAATGTACGTACAAATACTTTTTACTATAAAATTAATGATGAAAGTGAAACTGGAAATTATATAAATATCAATAGTGGTGGACTGGTTAAATAAAGTACGACCCTGTAGACTTACATTCTGATATGTTATGCCATTAATAAAAGAAAAAAATCACTTAACTATTAAAAACAACAAACAGAATCATGGAAAACATTAGAAAAGCTCATTAAAAAAGAAATAAAATTAGTCAGAAACATAAACAAAATATTCAGCCTCAGAATATTTAAAGAAATGCGGATTTAAACAATGAAGTGACCATTTTCCACTCAATGTGGACCATGAAGAACTATAGGATTAGCACCTATAGGATTATAGGTATTATAATGATAGTCAAAAAAGGTTTCTGATTAGAGCTGGCATAGAGAATCAGAAAGAGTTCCTAAGAAAAGAGAGTTCTGACTTATGCTAATTATTATGTTAAATTATGTGATTTGACTTAAGAGTGTTTAACATTCATTCTATTTTCGGAATTCTAAGATTCTACTTCAGATATATTTGCAATGGGAATATTTTAAAAAGTAATACCCATTATAAACATATTGAATAATCATTGTAAGTAATCACTTAACCACTACCATACTTGAATTAGAGCTTAATTTATAAAATTAAAACAATGGTCATTGTCTCAACAAAAACCGTCCAGCTTAATTTTGCAGCATTATTTTGTTACAAGCAAATAGCGGTGGTAGGTCCATCCATGTGGCCACAGTGCAACTGGACTGCAGAATACAACTGAGGGCATTCTGGGTGGCTCAAACAGAGAGACTCAATTGCAACCCTTTAGCATGAGAAAGACAAGTGCAAGAAACAATCATATCTTTGAACTACAGCCTATTTTGTAAAGAGAATTTATTTGGAGTCAGAAAACTGGATCCAAATGCCAGCTCTGTTTCTTATCATCTGTGGGAGCTTACATAACTCGTGCATTTTCCTAAATTTCATTTCCAGTGGTCTGTAAGAATTGGTTCATACTGGCTGGGTAGAGCCAATTGTGCATATTGCTTTCCAGCTCCATGTTCAGTCATGTTAGAGCTGAAATTGGGCATGGTAGCTGTGTTCATATCACGGAAACCAGCAAACACTACAAACCAGAGTCTCCTCTACCCAAAAGCCAGTTGCAAAACATCTGCCAGTACATTGCTGGTTTAAAAAATTGGTTATTAGAAAGTGAAGAACATGAGTGAGGCATTTAAACGTGGCTTATAAAACACCACATGTGTTGTAAGGCATTGTTAGGAGTATCACTCTAACTCAAGCTCAGACCTTGACCAGATGCTTTCAAAAGCAACCATTACTTCTAATGAAGAAAACCAAAGTTGAGAGAGAATGGTGATTTATGAGGACTGAAGTAGGTTTTCTAGAATATAAAGCTTCACATAGGTGCAGGAAAATACTAACAAGGATGGGAATTAAAAGAACAACCTGAATAAGTTAAAGGGAACATGCAAGGAGTTCTGGAAAATAAATGAGGCCAAAATATGAGGGCACTTGAATGTTAGGCAGAACTGCATATAATCTTGAAAGTATCTTTGATTTTTTAAAATATTCTATAAAAGTCTGATGAGATCTTTTGAAGTCATTTTTCTCCTTTTTTTATTTCTTTCATGGACATCGAATCAAGGCAACTGCTCTTACAGACCAACATAACGGTCTATACCATTCCAAACATGTACAGAAATATGTTTGCATTATTAATAATCATATACACAATATTTATACATGAAAAACAAAATATAATATTGCTATGTTTTACAAATAATTCTATAAGTTAAGGGCATGTAGTGACAAAATAAGGGTATAATAAAGAATGTAAATATTCTTTGGATAAAAAACATGATGAGATTTGTAGGAGAACATTAGCTTTTTGGCATTTAAGACTCCCATTAGCAACAGTAAAACCCCACCCACATGGCTCTAGTGACTGTTTTAATGCCCTCTGGGATCCCACTTTGCCCATTTTGTCATTTTATGAGAACTGATAACCATGCAGCTAATGAAAAAAAAAAAACTGGATATAAGCATTATAAAACAAAGAACAAATTCTATATTTTTTAATTTATTAATTCCTCTCCCCTTTCTGTTGTCCCTATTTATTGAAAAGAGTACATAAAAAGAGGAATAGTCACAGTTAAACCTTGTATTATAGATAAAGAAATGCACTATAGAAGATAAAACATTGGAAAAAAGATTAAAAGGTACAAAATCAACATTAAGGTGCTAAAGAACATAGGGTGTAAATATTATATAAAAAAATTAGGGTGGCACCCATAGCTCAGTGGATAGGGTTCCAGCCACATTCACTGAGGCTGGTGTGTTCAAACCAAGCCCAGGCCTGCTAAACAACAATGGCAACAACAACAAAAAGAGCTGGGTATTGTGGCCAGCACCTGTAGTCCCAGCTACTTAGGAGGCTGAGGCAAGAGAATTGCTTAAGCCCAAGAGTTTGAGGTTGCTGTGAGCTGTGACACTACAGAACTCTACCCAGGGTGACAAAGTGAGACTCAGTCTCAAAAAAAAAAAAAATCACTATCAATGATGTTCCAATATTTGCCATGAGCAAGCTTACAAGCAGAACCCTCATTTCTATCTTCCTTCCTTTCCCTTCTTCCCTGCCTGCCAGCCTTTCCTTCCTTCCTTTCTCCCCTAATTCCTTCCTTGTTTTCCCTTTATTTCTTTGTTTTATTACATTCTCTTCTTGAACACATAATTCATTTAGACCAGAGGCATCTTTGTAAGTCCTTCACATGTGTGTTGATACACACACAGTGAGAGCCAGGACTCGCCCAGCTACATCGCAGGCTCTTTCCCATCACATTTCTTTCTTCCAGTGAAACCTCTCATCTAGCAGCACAATTATCAAAAAGATAGTTCCCACATACCTTACATTCCTGGCTTTCACTGAAAGGAAGGCAGAACGTGCAGTATAAAAAGCAGGATTTAGGCAAAACTTTCTACCACTTAGCAGTTGTAGTATAAAGGGTATGTTATGAGACTTTTCAATACTTCATATCCTTAATGGGTAAAATAATGATACCCTACCTAGAATTACTATGAAAAATAAATGAGGTAACACATGCTAACTGTCATTAAGATAACTCTAGCATTTTGTTAATGTTGATAATATAAAGATGATGAGGACTAAGCCGAAGAGTTCCCTTTTGTCTCTCCAGATCTGCCTATCATCTCCTGGTCAGCTGTACATTCTGGGAGGCCACATTTTGTGGACTTCTTTCCCTCTGGTTTCTGGTTGGGTCAATCCAAAGGGAGGCTCCTATAGGAGATGGAACAGGGAGATGATAGGGACCTTTGGGTATTTATTCCCAATATTCTTTCCCCCATTTTTTGCAGGATGGCAGGGGTTGTATTACTCTAAACAGGCCACAGCTCCTCCAAGATGACCCTCTCTCACAGCCCCACCTGCTATTCAGGTCTGACAGCTCCCTCTGCTTGGTCTTCTGTCCTAAGATCATAACTCATGTCATCTAAGTGCCACCTGTCTCCCAGGATTCTGACTTAATGCAGTGATGATAATTGTCTTTTTCTAAAATGTTATTATTTAACCTCTTCTAAACCTATTACAACTTAACCCTTTCCCCAAGAGTAACTAAAGTACCATTGTTATGAAGAACAATTTCACAACTACCCCTCTCCTTTATTATTATTATTGTTACTATTGTTATTATTTTGGAGACAGAGTCTTACTTGGTCACCCTTGGTAAGGTGCCGTGGTGCCATAGCTCACAGCAACCTCAAACTCTAGGGCTTAAGTGATTCTTTTGCTTCAGTCTCCCAAGTAGCTGGGACTGCAGGTGCCCACAACAATGCCCAGTTATTGTCAGAGCCAGGGTCTTTCTTTGGCTCAGGCTGGTTTCAAACCTGTGACCTCAGACAATCAACCGCCTCTGCCTTCCAGGGTGCTAGGATTACAGGCGTGAGTCACCACAACTGGCCCTTTCCCCTTTCCTTTAGAAACAAAAAGGATGGATGACCTTAATGTCTCTTGGCCTCTCAGAATAAAACGCATGAAATTTTAATCCAATTTAATGAGAAGCAGAGTTTATATGATAGTGATTTGCTTCCTGTCTAGGAAACTGTGAGCCTGCTGGAGAGTGTGGACTGGGTCTTACAGAGTTTTAGACCCTCTAAGCAGTTGGCACAGTCACCTGCACATGGAGATAGATGTAAAACTTTTAAAATTAAATTAAATCTTTTTCTTGGCATAATTTCTTTTCTTCTCCCAACTCTTTAAAATGGGGATAAATTTAGTTTCTGCATTCTTTAGCTATCTCTCTGATTCACTCTTTATCTCGAATATACACACACACACACATACACACAAACACACACACATACACACACACACACAAGGGAGAGCCACAAATCTGACCCAATAATCCAAATTCTTTCCTCCTTGAAGGCCAAGTTGAAGTGGTGGCACTCATGTATGAATAACTAAAAATTGTTGCCCAAGATGTCTCTAAAAATGCCCATATAACTCAACTTACTTTCTTCCAAAGTGTGTTTGTATTTTTGTTAAGCCCATGTTAATAACTAAGCTTTCTTTTATTGCCTCTTTCCTTAACTGAATTTGTATTAAGAAAACACTATGTTGCTCTTTTGTATAACAGATGAATAAGTATATCCTCAAAATGATTTTCAGTAGAAATCTAAAGGAAAAGGGCAGCTTTAAGATTTATTAACTTAATTGTCTTTAAATTTGTTTTGTAATTATTAAGTCTAATAGGTACTCTATTCCAAATATTTTAAAACTAGAAGTCTCTTAAATTTTATTTCCTCTAAATTGTGTTATTGAAAAGAATATTCCATGTGTGAGAGACAAATTTCCGCAATGGATTATTTTATGTTTTATGGTCTTTAGTCACCATAAAATGTACATGATTATATTTAAAAGAAAAATAAAGAATATTAAGTATGAAAACCAAGAGCACTACTGTGCTGAGTTACTTCAAATGTGGCTGGTGAGAGGCTAAATGTTTTCTTCTCAAAATGTACAATTGGAGCAGAGGCAAGATAGCAGACTGCAGCCAGCTTTCCACAGAGGCTCCCATCCAGAAGGAGAGTTAAAGGACGGAAGTTTAGCAAGTAAACTGATGGTTTGGAGCTGAGCCAAGAGAGAGGGTTGAAGAATGCATACCAGCTCTGCTGAGGTGTGACCTTTGCTGTGACCTTTGCTGTGACCCCAAAAATTCAAATAAAAGGTACAAAATCCACCACCAAGTGGATGGGAGTCCCCTTCCCCATGAGAAGGACTGCCGTTTACTCCATACAAACAAGCAAGCAGAGTTCAAGTGTCCTCCCACTCTATCCCACGGGAGAGACCTTCTAAAAACTGGACTTCCTACCCCTACTAGGGTGCCACAGCACTTTCCTGCCAGGAATAAATCTGTAAAACTGTATATATTTACTACCTGAAACTCTGAACTTCCAGGACTCCTCCCTACTCTCACCCTGAGGTCTGGAGGCCTGTCCTCCATGGAGTCCAGATTCTTGGGAATTTTCTTGAGAAGAGTGGAGGGTGTAGGGACTATTGCTGGTCTGTGCTGATTCTGTGGTGCGGAAGTGGAGAGGATGGTCAGCTGAGAACCATACAGGAGCTGTGTTATCCTGAGTTGCAGAGCAGTAGCCAGCTGCAGTAGTGGGAGCCAGCTGCAGTAGCGGGAACAATAGGGTTTAAACCCCTGAGGCCATTCTGGACAGATAGGCTCTGTCTCTCTAGGCAACCAGAGGAAGCCACTGGCGAGCGGTTTTGGGATGTCCTATGAGTAAAGAGAAGTTCTAAGGGCGGTACCATCCTGGGAGGGGTTTAGCCAGGGGACTGCTCCACTGAGCCGAAGACACATCCAACCCTCAGGGGATCATAGATCAGACAAAGGCAGGTTGGCTGACAGAGGCTGGAACTGACAACTGAATGTAAACTCTAATTGTTTGCTGCCTAGGGCTGACTTGTGGTTTCTATCAGCTCAAGTAGCAACTGAACTGTAAGGGAATTTGGGTGGGGCAGAAACAGATTCTGTGAAGTTTTTCTGTCCTGTTCTGTCAGCAATGTGGCTGAACAAAGTATGTCAGAGTACATGGCATGTGGCTGGAACTGAGTAAACTGACCAGCCTCCTTTGAGCACCTGAGATTGTCAGGCTTCACTTTCCTCTGCCAGATAGTGGTAGAGAGGGGAGGCCTGGCTGAGGACCCAGATCTCCTAGTGATTCAGGCAGTCATGAACCCCAGGAGCATTTGCTCATTGGAGGGAACTGGGTCACAGCCCTGAGTGATTGCCGGTGACTGGATGTGATGGAGGTGCAGGGTGGGAAAGGAGGCATAAACCTCCCCAGACTGATTCACTTGCTGGGTGGTCCTCTTGCCCTGACAGAGCATTGGAGTGAGTCATGTTTGAGCTGCCAACAGACCCCTCCTACGTAGTTGCCGGAGACCTTTTTATCTGCCGGAGACCTTTTTAACTGTTATATGTGAAACCAGTGCTGACTGGGATAACTGAGTTGGACCTCTAGAATAGGGCCAACAACCTGAGGACTATCCAAAGTGGTAGCCTGGGTGTATGGTTGTGGGAAGATTTGATTTTCCTTGCCCAATTGTTGTCTGTCTTAATTGCTGGTATTCCTCCACAGCTGAAACTTCAACCCAGAGTAACTGATTCACTAGAATAGGTCAGAGATCAACTGAATTAAGACAGAGCCAATGGCTCCCCCAGTGGCAGGCAGATTCCTCGCTGCTCCTGTCACCCTCTCAGGGTGCTGGGTGGCCAGAGACCTGCTGCTTGCTTGCTTGAGCCCTGCGCTCCCCTGGTGGCAGACAGATTTCCTGCTGCTCCCACCACCCTTGTCGGCCTGGGATGCCTAAGAACTGCAAGAGGACGGTCAATTGAGAGGGAAACATACTAGAGCAGTGGTACCCTGAGGTGAAGAGCAGCAGCCACAACAGCGGGAAAAATAAGGTTCCCACCCCTGAGGCTTTTCCAGACAGACACACCCTGTCTCTCTGGACATCCAGTGGAAGCCGGCATCTTCTCTGGTGGTGGCCACTGGAGGAATGGTTCGGAGATGGACTCCAAATGGTGTAAATTCAGCATGGGGTGGAATCAGTAGAAAACTCTGGCAACATGAATAACCAGAGTAGATCACTTCCCCCAAGGAAAAATTGGGCAGATGCAACTGAAGATCCCATTTATAAACAGATGGCTGAGATGTTCAGAATTTGGATAGCAAATAAGATTAACAGAATGGAAGAAAGGACGGAATTAGAATTTCAAGAAATTATTCAAAAGTTGTCTTAAGAATTCAATGATCACAAAGATAAAATTACCAAAGATTTTAAAACATTGAGGCAAGAGTTTGCAGCCCTCAAAGATCTGAAAAAGATGGTAGAATCTCTCAGTAACAGAATGGAAGAGGCAGAAGAAAGGATCTCTGACCTTGAGGACAAACCTTTTGAACATGCCCAAGTGCTCAAAGATGAAGAGAAGTTGAGAGCAAAAACAGATCTTTCTCTCAGAGAGCTCTGGGATAATTCAAAGTAAACTAATGTTCACCTTATAGGAATGCCTGAAGGTGATGAAGTTGCTTCACAAAACATAGAGGCTCTTCTTCATGAAATTATGAAAGAGAACTTTCCAGACATGCCAAGAGATTCTGAAATTCAGATAGCAGACAGTTTCAGAACCCCAGAATGACTCAACCTGAACAAGACATCCCCTAGGCATATCATAATTAACTTCATTAAAGTTAACATGAAAGAGAAAATTCTGAAAGCAGTTAGATGTAAGAAAACCATAACCTACAAGGGGAAGAGTATTAGAATGACTGTAGATCTCTCCACTGAAACTTTTCAGGCTAGAAGAGGATGGTCATCAACTTTTAATCTCCTAAAATAAAATAACTTTCAACCCAAGATCCTGTACCTACCTAAATTGAGTTTCATCTATCATGGAGAAATTAAATATTATAAGGACATTCACATGTTGAAGAAATTTGCCATAATTAAACCAGATCTCTAGGAAATTCTCAAACTTATCCTCCATAATGACCAGAGCAATCCTCCAACACAAAAGTAAACTCATTCATAAACATTTGATCAAATTCCAACTTCCACAGTGCCGAAAGGATTAAAAATGTCTACTGGACTTTTGAGCAACTTGATACCCAAAACTTTACCAGGCTTATCAATAATTTCAATCAATGTGAATGGCTTAAATTGTCCTCTAAAGAGTCAGGATTGGATGATTGGATACAGAAACTCAGACTGGACATCTATTATATTCAAGAGTCGCATCTTACTTTAAAAGATAAATATAGACCAGGTGAAGGGATGGTTATCTATATTCCAGACAAATGCAAACCAGAACAAAGCAGGTGTTGCAATTTTATTCGCCAATACAATAGGGGTTTAAACCAACAAAAATAAGAAAGGACAAGGACGGGCATTTTATATTTGTTAAGGGTAATACTCAATATGATGAGACCTCAACTGTCCATAACTATGCACCCAACCAGAATGCACCTCAATTTATAAGAGATACTCTAACAGGCACAAGCAACTTGATCTCTTCCAGCTCTATTATAGTCAGAGATTTTAACACTCCTTTGTTAGTGTTGGATAGATCCTCCAATAAGAAGCTTAGCAAAGAAATTTTAGATTTAAATTTAACTATTCAACTTTTGTATCTAAAAGACATCTACAGAACATTTTACCCTAACAAAACTGAATACACATTTTTCTCATCAGTCCATGGAACATACTCTAAAATTGATCACATTTTAGGTCATAAGTCTAACCTCAGTAAATTTAAAAGAATATAAATTATTCCCTGCATCTTCTTGGACATGATGGAATAAAAGTTGAACTCAGTAACAATAGGAATCTGCAGACTCATACAAAAAAATGGAAGCTAAATAACCTTATGCTGACTGACAGATGGGTCAGAGATGAGATCAAGAAGGAAATTACCAAATTTTTAGAACAAAACAATAATGAAGACATGAGTTGTCAGAACCTCTGTGATACTGCAAAGGCAGTCCTAAGAGGGAAATCTATAGCATTGCAAGCCTTCCTCAAGAGAACGGAAAGAGAGAAAGTTAACAACTTAATGGGACATCTCAAGCAGCTGGAAAAGGAAGAACATTCCAATCCCAAATCCAGCAGAAGAAAAGAAATAACGAAAATTAGAGCAGAATTAAATGAAATTGAAAACAAAAGGTTTATACATCAGATCAATAAATCAAAAAGTTGTTTTTTTTAAAAAGTCAATAAAATAGATAAACCTTTGGCCAACCTAAACGAGAAAAAAAAATAATAAAACCTCTAATCTTGTCAATAAGAAAGAGTAAAGATGATATAACAACAGACCCCTCAGAAATTCAAAAAATCCTTAATGAATATTAAAAGAAACTTTATTCCCAGAAATATGACAATCTGAAGGAAATTGACCAATACTTGGAAGCACGCCACCTCCCAAGACTCAGCCAGAATGAAGTGGAAATGTTGAGCAAGCCTATATTGTGTTCTGAAATAGCATCAACTATACAAAATTTCCCTAAAAAGAAAAGCCCGGGACCAGATGGTTTCATGTCAGAATTCTACCAAATCTTCAAAGAGGAAGTAATACCTATATTACTCAACCTTTTCCAAAATATAGAAAAAGATGGAATACTACCCAACACATTCTATGAAGCAAACATCGCCTTGATCCCCAAAACAGGAAAAGATCAAACAAGAAAAGAAAATTATAGACCAATATCACTAATGAACATTGATGCAAAAATACTCAACAAAATCCTAACAAACAGAATCCAGCAACACATCAAACAAATTATACACCACGACCAAGTGGGTTCTATCCCAGGAAGTCAAGGATGGTTCAACATACATAAATATATAAATATAATTCATCATATAAACAAATTAAAAAACAAAGACCATATGATTATCTCAATTGATGCAGAAAAAGCATTTGATAATATCCAGCTTCCCTTCATGATCAGAACATGAAGAAAATTGGTATAGAAGGGACATTTCTTAAACTGATAGAGGCCATCTATGGCAAACCCACAGCGAATATTATATTGAATGGAGTTAAATTAAAATCATTTCCACTCAAATCAGGAACGAGGCAAGGTTGCCCATTGTCTCCATTGCTCTTTAACATTGTAATGGAAGTTTTAGCCATTGCAATTTGGGAAGAAAAGGCCATCAAGGGTATCCATATATAGGGTCAGAAGAGATTAAACTTTCACTCTTTGCAGATGATCTGAGTGCACATCTAGAAAACACCAGGGATACGACTACAAAACTCTTAGAAGTGATCAAGGAATACAGCAGTATCTCAGGTTACAAAATCAACACTCATAAATCTGTAGCCTTTATATATACCAACAGCAGTCAAGCTGAAAAAAACAGTCAAGGACTATTCCATTCACAGTAGTGCCAAAGAAGATGAAATATTTGGGAGTTTACCTAACAAAGGATGTGAAAGATCTCTATAAAGAGAACTATGAAACTCTAAGAAAAGAAATAGCTAAAAATTTTAACAAATGGAAAAACATACCATGCTCATGGCTGGGAAGAATCAACATTGTTAAAATGTCCATACAACCCAAAGCAATATATAATTTTAATGCAATCTCTATTAAAGCTCCAGTGTCATACTTTAAAGACCTTGAAAAAAATAATACTTCATTTTATATGGAATCAGAAAAAACCTCGACTAGCCAGAACATTACTCAGAAATGAAAACAAAGCAAGAGGAATCACACTACCAGACCTTAGATTATACTATAAATCAATAGTGATCAAAACAGCATGGTACTGGCACAAAAACAGAGAAGTAGATGTATAGAACAGAATAGAGTGTCAACAGATGAATCCAGCTACTTACCATTACCTGATCTTTGACAAGCCAATTAAAAACATTGAATGGGGAAATGATTCCCTATTTAACAAATGGTGGTGGGCGAACTGGCTGGCAACCTGTAGAAGACTGAAACTGGACCCATACCTTTCACCATTAACTAAGATAGACTCTCATTAGATTAAAGATTTAAACTTAAGACGTGGAACTATAAAAATACTGGAAGAAAGTGTAGGGAAAACACTTGAAGAAATTGGCCTGGGTGAAATTTTTATAAGAAGGACCCCCAGGGCAATTGAAGTAACATCAAAAATACACCATTGGGACCTGATCAAACTAAAAAGCTTCTGCACAGCCAAGAACACAGTAAGTAAAGCAAGCAAACAGACCTTAGAATGGGAGAAGATATTTGCAGATTATGTCTCTGACAGGGGTGTGATAGCCAGAATCCTTAGAGAACTCAAACATATTAGCAAGAAAAGAACAAGTGATCCCCTCTCAGGTTGGGCAAGGGACTTGAAAAGAAATTTTTCTGCAGAGGATAGGTGCATGGCCTACAGATACATGAAAAAGCTCATCATCCTTAATCATCAGAGAAATATAAATCAAAACTACTTTGAGATATCACCTAACTCCAGTAAGATTAGCCCATATCACAAATTCCCAGAACTAAAGATGCTGGCGTGGATGTGGAGAAAAGGGAACACTTCTACACTGCTGGTGGGAATGCACACTAGTATGTTCCTTTTGGAAAGATGTTTGGAGAACACTTAGAGAACTAAAAATAGACTGCCATTTGATCCTGCAATTCCTTTATTAGGTATATATCCAAAAGACCAAAAATCATATTGCAACAAAGATATTTGTATCAGAATGTTTATTGCAGCCCAATTCATAATTGGTATGTCATGGAAGAAGCCCAAGTGCCCATCGATCCACAAATGGATCAATAAATTTTGGTATATGTACACCATGTAATACTATGCTGCCATAAATAAAGATGGAGACTTTACCCCCTTCATGTTTACATGGATAGAGCTAGAAAATGTTCTTCTTAGCATAGTATATCAAGATTGGAAGAAAAAGTATCCAATGTACATAGCCCTATTATGAAACTAATTTATAGCTTTCATATGAATATAATAACCTAATTATAGCCTAAGAATATGAGGAAGGGGGAGGGGGAGCGAGTGGATTGGTAGAGGGAGGGTGATTGGAGGATTCACCTCTATGGTTTATCTTACAAGGTACAAGTGAATCTTTCTAAAAGCAGAGTATGAATGTCTTACTAACTAAGAAAATGACATGAAGGCTATGTTAACCAGTTAGATGAGAGTATTTCAAATTGTATATGAAAACACCACACTGTATCCTGTGATTGCATTAATGTATCCAGCTATGATTTAATTTAAAAAAATGATGTGAAAGCTATATTAACCAGTTTGATGAAAATATCTCAAATTGTATATCAAACACCACACTGTACCCCATGATTGCATTGTTGTACACAGCTATGGTTTAATAAAAAAAGAAAATGTACAACTAGAAAGGATCTGACTCTTTTGAATTATGAC
>CAUYQV010001964.1:0-18855 GCA_963574575.1 Galagoides demidoff | reverse complement strand
CTTCAGTTAATGAGCAAATTTAAGGAAATGGGCTTTGAACTGAAAGACATTAAGGAGGTTTTTTTATTACACAACAATGACCAAGACAATGCTTTGGAAGACCTCATGTCTCTGACAGGAGGCAGCTGAGACCAGGCCCTGCAGAGGCCCTGCTGAGGAAACACCACCCCCAGGAGGCCCTGCAGAGCCCACCTGTGGGGGAGAAGAAGGGCACACTTCTGGATGTTCTTTTGGGGTTTAGAAGGTCAGGTGTGGAGACTGTGCTTGCCAGTCTCTGAGCCTAGGCCCTGAGCTGGGGAGCAAGTGGGGAAGATTTGGGCATTTGAATGCCCCCAGAATAGTCCTGGCTCCTTCCACATTAAATGTATTTGTAATTTGAGAGGTGTCCTTCCCACTTCAACCCTCCAGAGAGACTGTCCTGGTCTTTCTGGGGTCTTTGTGTGCTCAGCTGAAATCTGGCCAAGAGTTATCAGGGAGCGGGGGTGGGAGGACGAGACTCAGTGCTGCTTTGGAGCTGCACGCTTTCCTCTCACTTCCTACACGGTGGACTCAACCCCAATCCAAGTTGAGTGCAAGGGAAAGATTTTTCTAGGGCTTTGTTTATTTTTCCCTCCTTTAAACAAAGTCCCTTAGTGTTACACTGGTTCTACAAAGTCCCTGAGGTGCAAAGAATGCACTTTTCCCCACAGGACCCAGAGTATGCCTCTTTTGCAAGCCATTGACCATGCTTCTCTGCTCCAGCCTGTTTCTTTGGGCTCTTCTTTGAGTTCTCTGCTACCCAGAGTTTTAGAGTCCCTACTCTAGGAAACAGTTGTCAGTTTAAGAAATCATTGGTCCCTTCTCTGCACATTGAATGAATCAGAAAACAGGCCATTATTTCCTTGGCCAGCACTAACTCCATCTCCGTTCTCTTTGAATGGCCTCTCTCTCCAGCCCACTGCTTTAGGAGAATACAGTGAGTAACTCCTAGTCATAGAAATTGATCTCTTTGGTTTGTTTGTATTATGTTGTACATCATTAAAGATCTAAATACAAAGGATTGACAGTCTTGTTGGTTAAACTACACTGCGGAAGCTCACAGCACTTGATGGCAGAGGAAAGAGGACACAAAGGAACTAGAGGATGGGGGTGAGTACAGCGAGGCTACGCAGCTTTTACTGTCCTTGTCAGGGACCTGGGGACTTCTAGGTAGGCCCTTCAAGCTACTCTGAAATACTGTTCTAATTTAGTTTGCAGCTAAAGAAGTTCTGTGACTGTCCTTATAATGCAGAGAGGAGGGAGTTGTATAAAATGAGGGGGTTGGGATCTTTCTACTCTGTTAGTTTCATTTTGGAATTTCAAAACATATTAACTAGTCCTCACAACAACCATAGGAGGTAGGAACTATCATTATGCCCATACTGCAGATAGGAAACAATGGGGCAGGGGTAGTATTAAAGCCCAAAGTGGCTAAGGAACTTGCCTGCAGCACTAAGATAAGTCTGGGATACAAAGTCAGTGGAGGGGAGAAGAAGGAGGCAGCGAATCACTTATAAATGGCACAGAAGCAGGACTCGAAGCCTAAATTCCAGGAGGGTGAGCGAGTAGTGTGCTTTCATGGGCCTCTTCTTTATGAAGCAAAGTGTGTAAAGGTTGCCATAAAAGCCAAACAAGTGAAATACTTTATACATTACAGTGGTTGGAATAAAAATTGGGATGAATGGGTTCCAGAGAGCAGAGTACTCAAATATGTGGACACCAATCTGCAGAAACAGTGAGAACTTCAAAAAGCCAATCAGGAGCAATATGCAGAGGGGAAAATGAGAGGGGCCGCCCCAGGAAAGAAGACATCTGGTCTGCAACAGAAAAATGTTGGAGTGAAAACAAAGAAGAACAAGCAGAAAACACCTGGAAATGGAGATGGTGGTAGTACCAGTGAGACACCTCAACCTCCTCGGAAGAAAAGCGCGCGGGTAGATCCTACTGTTGAAAATGAAGAAACATTCATGAACAGAGTTGAAGTTAAAGTAAAGATTCCTGAAGAGCTAAAACCTTGGCTTGTTGATGACTGGGACTTAATTACCAGGCAAAAACAGCTCTTTTATCTTCCCGCTAAGTGTTGTAACCCAGCCCTCTTTCCCCTGCCCACTCCTGTTCCCCGGCCCTCACCTGTCCCCCTCCTCCAGCCTATTTCCCTCCTCCTCCCTTCTCCCTCCTAGAGTCAACTCAGGAACAAGGTAAGTCCCTCCTACCCCCATGGTGGCTGAGAACAGTGCTTCCCAGCCACGTTCCCAGGCCCCCTGCTTCCCCTAGGGTTGCCAAGAACAAGCTTCAGGTACAAGGAAGAAAAGTCCCAAGTTTCACAAAACCCCCAAGTTCTCAGTAGATGAACAATGGTGGAAAACTCACTGAGACTTGATTAATTGCTGTTGTATAACCATAACCATTATGATACGAGATGTATCCATTGTCAACCGAAGCTGTATTAATTATTGTTCCATTGCTGTATCCATGACTACCCAAGTTGTAACCTCCCCTTAACCAGCCACGTTTTGCTTCTGTAATAAGCTTGCCCAAAGCCTATAAAAGGCTACTCACCCTCACACTTGGGCTGCTGACTGTCTCTTGGAGCAGCAGCCCCTGCAGCAGGTAAAATAAATTACCATTAATTAACCTAAGTGGGGTCCGAGTCTATTTTACCAAGTCCCCTAAGTTATTTCAGAGCCACCTGGAGAGGACATGCCTGAGTCCACAAGTGAACACTCCACCTGGAGGGGACACACCTTGAGTCCTCACATGAACACTCCACCTGGAGGGGACACGCCTTAAGTCCACAGGTGGACAAGCCACCTAGAGGGGACACATGTTTAGAGTTCACATGTGGATGAGACACCTGGAGGGGACACGTGCTCAGAGTCCACATGTGGACAAGCCACCTGGAGGGGACACACCTTGAGTCCACACGTGGATGAGCCACCTGGAGGAGACAGGTGCTCAGAGTCTGCATTGGAGGTGAGAGGTGGAAATTACTTAATAGATACAATGTACATTATTTGTGCCATGGTTACAGTAAAGCCCAACCTTTACCACCACACAGTATATCCATGTAGGAAAACTGCACTTGTATCCCTGAAATGTACACAAATAAAAATGTATAAGTAAATAAATAAACCTATAAAACAACAAAATAAATGCACAAGAAACAGAAAGAATAAAAATAGATGTGGACAAAAATCAATGAAATTGAAAACAGAAAAACAATAGAAAAAAGTGAATGAGAAAAATATCAACTAAATCAGAAAAATGTTTGTTCTTAGAAAAGATAAGTAAAATTGTCAAAGCTCTAGCAATACTGATAAAGAAAAAGAGAGAGAAGACACAAATCACCAATATCAGAAATGCCACAGGGTATATCACTAGAGGCCATATGGTCATCAAATAGATAATAAAAGGATGCTGTGAGCAACTCTGCACACATAGATATAATTTAGGTGAAACAGACCAGTACTTGAAAAATACAATCTATCACAACTCATCCAACATGCAATAGATCATTTGAATAGCCCTATAATTCTTAATATTGAATTTATAATTTTAAAACATGCTAGAAAGAAATCTCTAGGCCAAGATTGTTTCACTGGAGAATTCTACAAAATGTTAAAAGTAGAATTAACACCAATTTTACACATTCTCTTCCAGGAAATGGAGAAGTGGAGGGAACACTTAATAATTTTTTTTATAAATCTACTAGTATTTCCCAGTCATCAAAGGCAGATGGACAGTACAAAAGCACGAAAAGAGAGGGAGAGAAAGAAAGAGAGAGAATTGTAGGAAAGTATCTTTAATGGATATACACAGAAAATTCCTTAACAAAATACTAGCAAATGGAATTCAATAGTATATAAAAAGAATTTGGCCAAGTGTGGTGCCCTGTCCCATCCCCTGTTATCCTAGCACTCTGGGAGGCCAAGGTGGGCAAACTGCCTGAGCTCAGGAGTTTGCCAGACTGAGCAGATTGAGCAAGATTGAGAGCTTGTCTTTAAAAATAGCCAGGTTTTGTGTCATGTGCCTATAGTCCCAGCTACTTGGGAGACTGAGGCAAGAGGATCCCTTGAGACCAGGAAATTGAGGTTGCTGTGAGCTATGATGTCACAGCACTCTACCTAGGGTGACAAAGTGAGACTCTGTCTCAAAAAAAATAAAAAAAAAAAAAAAGAATTGTACACTATGACCAAGTAAAGTTTACTCTGGAAATACAAGGCTGGTTCAATATTAAAAAATTAGTAGATGTATTGTACCGTATTAATAGACAAGAGAAGAAAACTCACATGGTCGTATCAGACGCACAAAAAGCATTTGACAGAACCCAATACTCATATGTGATAAAAATTCTCAGAAAATTGGAGTAGAGGGGTCATTCCTCAACTTGATAAAGAGCACTACAAAAACTCTACAGTCAACATTATACTTAGTGGTGGGATACTAAATATCTTCCCCCAGGACTGGGGACAAAGTAAAGATGTCCCCTCTTACTCTCATTATCCAACAGAGAGCTAGGAGGTCCAGCCAATCCAGTCAGGCCAGAAAGAAAAGAAAAGGCATACAGATTGTAAAGGAGAAATAAAGTTATTTTTCTTTGTGGATAACATGATTATTTACATAGAAAACACAGAAAATTCCAAGGAATCTTTAAAAACAAACTCTTAGGCTTGGCACCTGTAGCTCAAGCGACTAAGGTGCCATCCACATTAACCAGAGCTAGCAGGTTCAAATCCAGCCTGGGCCTGCCAAACAATGACAACTACAACAATAACAACAACAACAACAACAAAAAGTAGCTGAGCATTGTGGTGGGCACCTGTAGTCCCAGCTACTTGGGAGGCTGAGGTAAGAGGATGGCTTAAGCCCAGGAGTTAGAGGTTGCTGTGAGCTGTGATGCCTACCCAGGGTGACAGTTTGAGGCTCTGTCTCAAAAAAAAAAAAAAAAAGAAATCTTAAAATTAATAAATGAGTTCAAGGTCACAGGCTACAAAACAAACATATAAAAATCAATTATATTTCTATATGCCAGCAATGAACACATAGACATTGGAATTAAAAATATAGTATCATTTACAATCACACACACAAAAAAAGCTGAAATACTTACGTGTAAATCTAACAAAAACTTAGGTTTTGTGTTCTGTAACTACTCAGCACTGGCAAAAGAAATGAGGAGATACATAAATAAATGAGGCTGGGTGGGGCGGCTCACACTTGTGATCCCAGCACTTTGGGAGGCCAAGGTGGGAGATCACTAGAGCTCAAGTGTTCTGAGCAAGAGGGAGACCCATCTCTACTAAAAATAAAAAACTGAGGCAAGAGGATCGCTTGAGCTCAAGAGTTTGAGGTTGCTGCGAGCTACACCACAGCATGCTACTGAGGGTGACAAGGTGAGCCGCTGCCTCGAAAACTAATAAAGAAATAAACAAATAAACAAATAAATGAGAGACATCCATGTTCATGGACTGGAAGACTCAACATAATGTAGATGTCAAGTCCCCCCATGCAGATTTAAGTGTTTAACACAGTTTGCTATCAAAATCCCAGCAATATTTTTTATAGAGATAGACAAGATCATTCTAAGGTTTATATGGAAAAACAAAGGAACTAAAACAATTTCAAGAAGTAGAATAAAGTGGGAGGAATTAGTCTACCCCATTTTAAGTCTTACTGTATCGCTACCGTGATCAGGACTGGGTGATACTTATGGAGGGAGACAACGGTGCATCCCCACCATGGAGTCCTACTCAGCAGTAGCAAGAAATGCACTATAGGACACCCAGCCATACAGAGGGACCTCAAAGGGACTATGCTGAGTGAAAAAAATACAATCCTGGAAGGTTATAGACTGTGATTCTGTTTGTGTAACATTCTAGAAGTCACAAAATTGTGGAAATAGGGAATAGAATAGTGGCTTTCCAGGGTTTGAGGAAAGGTGAGGGAGGGAACTGGGTATGACTGGGAAAAGGCTGCACTGCACTGATGGACATGTTTTGTGTCTGGACTGCAGCATTGTCCAGACCTGACTGCCAGGTGTCACCATCAGGGAAAGAGTGAAGGAGGCAGAGCGTCACTCTGTGTTTCTCTCACACTGTACTGTATCTGTGAATATACACTTACCTCAAAGTATAAAGTTTAATTTTTTTAGAGACTACATATGTATTATTTCAGGAAAAGGTAAAGTTAGAGAAAGAGAAAACAGATCAGTGGTTGCCAAAAACTGGAGATTCGGGAGGATTGGCTAAAAAGGGGCATAGGAAAATTTTGTGGGGTGAAGCAACTGTTACATATATTGATTGTGGTAATTACCAACTGTATGCATTTGTGAAAACACATAGAAATGTACCTAAAAGAATTTATTTTATTGCATGTAAATATTCTTAAGTGAATAAAAAAGCAACAAAGAATTTTAAGGAGGGAAGTGGCATGGTTATATTTGTATGTTTGAAAGATCACTCTGGCCAGGTGAGGTGGCTCATGCCTATAATCCCAGCACTTTGGTAGGCCAAGGTGGGTGGATTGCCTGAGCTCAGGAGTTCAAGAACAGACTGAGTGAGAGCGAGACCTCATCTCCTAAAAATAGGAAAATTAGCCGGGTGTGGTGGTGCCTATAGTCCCAGCTACTCAGGAGGCTGAGGCAGGAGGGTCGCTTGAGCCCATGAGTTTAAGGTTGCTGTGAGTTATGATGGTACCATGGCACCTGGGCAACAGAGTAATACTATCTCAAAAAAGATTGCTCTGTTTGCCTTTTGGAGAATAGAAAAGGATTTGGGAAGTTACTGGGGTCTCCATGCTTGAGACCAGAATGCAAACTGGGAACTCAAATTGATGGAGATAGGGAAGAAGAAATGGTTTCAACAACTCCTACTAGGGCTATTTTAGGATAGGAATAAAAAGATAGACATGGCTTCTCTCAAGAAAGGAAAGCCTTTTCCACAGAGTCAGGGTGGATCTTCTCATCAGACAGCCAGCAGGCAAAATGTGAACTTATCCTGGTGTGGAAACTGGTTTGTGAGACTGGAAGGGTAGGTGCCCAGGGCTGGGACTTCATAGTTTTATTTCAAATACTAGGATGTTTAAACACCAAATATAAACCAAAAAAATTTTTTAAACAAAACATTTTTAATGAAATATTTGATGACAAATTAACTGGTTGGGGGCTTGAGATGGGTAAGAAAAAACATAGAAATGTAGTGTATACTGTGGACTCAGCCACTCACATTAACACCAGGAAATTCTGTTCATGGTTGATACTGTGCTCCCTCTACCCCTCTATCTTTGAGAAACATAGCTAGAAATGGTTGCTTCCCATCCTAAAGGCAGGACCCAGGCCTCATCCTGGGTGAAGATAGGGGTTGACTAGTGAGTGCCAAAGCAGTGCTTTCCAAGTGTCCTCCACAAAGTTGGAGGGTTGTTTATACTGCAAAC
Organism: Galagoides demidoff; assembly: GCA_963574575.1. Taxonomy (NCBI): domain Eukaryota; kingdom Metazoa; phylum Chordata; class Mammalia; order Primates; family Galagidae; genus Galagoides; species Galagoides demidoff. The sequence continues at coordinate 11,406 of CAUYQV010001964.1, read as the reverse complement.
TCCTATCTTAAAATGAAAGTATTCTGGTGTCAGCCCTTCACACAGAGAGGTCTCAGATAACCGTGTAGAGTGACCCAGCACAAGAATCCCAGCAGGGTGGAGAACAGGAGTCCTGCTCTGGATACTTGGTGTCCAGAGTTCTTGGGCAGGACCAGCTTGGGTGGAGGACTTTGTGTGGAAAGCATCCGAGACTCCTGGATAACAGGGGTGCAGAGGAGCTGATAAGGGCAAAGCATGAAAGAGGCGTGTTCTGGGGCCACACAGCCCCTTGGCCTGCACAGGCTGGGAACAATGTTTAAGTTTCAAAACATTTTTCTTACTTAAAAACTAGTACATATTAGTAAAAAGAAACCACCCATCATCCCATCATCAACAGCAACATTAACAAGTTTCAAAATATATATATATATATACTGTTTTTTAGAGACAGAGTCTCACTTTGTCACCCTCAGTAGAGTGCTGTGACATCATAGCTCACAGCAGCCTCTTGGGCTTAGACAATTCTCTTGCCTCAGTCTCCCAAGTATCTGGGACTACAGGTGCCCACCACAATGCCCGGCTATTTTTTTGTTGCAGTTTGGCCAGGGCCAGGCTCAAACCTGCCACCCTCGGTATATGGGGCCAGTGCCCTACTCACTGAGCCACAGGTGCTGCCCTCAACTTTCAATATTTTGGCATGTTTCTTTCCAGTTCATTTTCGGTGTGTGTGTGTGTTGTTTGCTTGTACACAATTTTCTATTTGTAAAAAAAACTCAGCCAAAGCAAATATGCTGTTTGTAACCCAGTTTTTACATTTAATGGTGATAATAAGGAACTTTGTCAGAAAAGTAGTTCCATTGTATAATGTGTAGGTCTATAAATCTGAATTACTGAAGCTTGCAAGATCTGACTTAACCTGGGTTGTCAACATGCTTAGGATATTCTGAAATGGTTCTTGAGAGGTTATTCTGAGATGTGAACCAAAGAAAACAGAATCTAGGTTCTGTGTGGGCAACATGGCTGTTTATTCACTTGGGTGTGAGTGGGCTGAGTTCAAGAAGGAAGTCAGCTTGAGGGGCCAGGTGGGATGGGAATACAAGGGACTGGGGTTCCTGGGTTGGTGCCCTCATCCCTGTCTGAGTGGGACTTGTGCATTCAGCCCTGTTTGGTGGGCCTTTGCGTTGGGCTCTATTTTGGAAGGAGACACTGCCCCAGTTTTGTGAGCCAGCACGAAGAGTAAACAAATCAGAGTGGGAATGGTGGGGGATGAGAAAGTAAGACACACAAGAAACAAAGATCACACAAGAGATAAGAGAGACAGGATTGGCAGGTCTGGTGTAGCGGATGGCTGCAGCCAGGACCCAACCAAGTGAACAGCTTTATTTATATAGTACCTAAACTAGGTTGCTATACTAACAATGTTGCAAATCAGCGGGAAAGTGAGTGGGAATATTTTCATTTTATAAGGCGGAGGGGCAGTAATAGTACGTGGGAGAGAATAGTTAGTAATAGTTTTAGGGAGAGAAGGCTGTGTGCTTTTAGGCAAAAGATAGAAAAGTAAACAGAAGCTATGCAACTTCTGGCAGAGGGAGCAACGAGAAAGGATTATTGTTTTAGGAAGGGAGGAGAAGCAGTTGGAGGGGTTCCTTGAACATACCTGACAGGCTGTGGGGGGGTCTTGCCACCTCACAGTCTACACCCCACCCTAGCTCCTCCATCTTCTTACTGAGGGTGTTTTTTACCTTTTTCCTTTACCTCTCCCATTCCCAACACTGTGTTTGGGAGTTTCTCCCTACAAAACTGCATTTAGTAGCAATGGAATTCTTCAAGAATGAAAGACCTGGGTGGTGCCTGTGGCTCACTGAGTAGGGCACTGGCCCCATATACTGAGGGTGGCAGGTTCAAACCCAGCCCCAGCCAAACTACAACAAAAAAATAGCCAGGCACTGTGGTGGGTGCCTGTAGTCCCAGCTACTCAGGTGGCTGAGGCAAGAGAATTGCCTAAGCCCATGAGCTGGAGGTTGCTGCGAGCTGTGATATCACAGCACTCTACTGAGGGCGACAAAGTGAAACTCTGTCTCTAAAAAAAAAAGAAAGATCTTTATAGCTGCCAGCCAAAGTTTTCAGACCCAAGAAACTACTGATTGAATTCATTTGATTATTTTACCCAAACTTATAAACCAGTAACAGCAACCACAGAGCTAGCAGGGGCCGAGGTGAGGTCCTTCCCTCCAGGGAGTAACAGGGGGATGAGATTCTTCCCTCCAGGGAGTAACATGGTAGTAAGGTCCTTGCTATCCAAGGAGTAAAGGGGGATGAGGTCCTTCCCTTTAGGGAGTAACAGGGGGATGAGGTCCTTCCCTCCAGGGAGTAACAGGGGGGTGAGGTCCTTGCTCTCTAGGGAATACCGGGGGAGTCCTCAGGGAATAGGAGGAGGAAAGGGAGGTATGGGGAAGTCATAGCCAACTTCACAGAGGGACAGCCTTGAATCAAAATTTAAAGCATAAATATGAGTTTCTAGGGCGTGCGGTGGGCTGTAGGCCCTCCAGAGAGAAGAGTGTGTGGCTCACTGGCAATCATGAAGGGCGCTCGGGGGTGCCATGTGTTGGCTGGGGTGGTGGACTCTCCCAGCACCTCATTTACCACACGGTGCCTGTTAGGAAGGAGCTACTATCATATGTCTGAGGCCCAGCGCTGGCCCAGGCCACACAGGCAGGCAGAGATGGGGCAGGCCTGACTGTGCCTCTCAGATTCAAGAGCTGCAGCCACTAGCTCCTTGGGGTCTTTGAGCTACAAGAAGGAACTTTGTGTCACCAGAGGAGTGAGGGCCACACCTGTGAATGACAACACGAGCCTGACTGATCCCAGCTAAGCAGGATGTGTGTCTGAGCCATGTGTGACAGGCTCAGCCCGCAACTCTGTGGCCCCACCCACCCAGCCGCCCTGCCATGGCAAAAATAGGCACATGCAGTTTATTTCTTGTAACTGTCCAATTCTTGTTAGAGTTTCCAAAATATCACCTTGACTTCCTTTCTAACCTGATTATCTTGTAAATATCCCAGGGTTCCTTGGAAAATCTGGTTTCTCTCCACACCCAATCACCCCAACTGCTGAGTAAACCCAACTCTTTTTTTTTTTTTTTTGGAGACTTTGGTGCCCTCTTTCCAGTGCTGTGGTGTCACAGTTTACAGCAACTTCAAACTCTTGGGCTCAAGTGATTCTCCTGCCTCAGCCTCCCTAAGTAGCTGGGACTATAGGTGCCCACCACAGCACTGGCTATTTTTTTTAGACATGAGGTCTTTCTCTGGCTCAGGGTGGTTTCGAACCTGTGAGCTCAGGCAATCCACCCACCTCGGCCTCCCAAGTGCTGGGATTACAGGCATGAGCCACCATCCATAACTTCTTAGTCTCTCTGAACTCAATCTGCTGGCACACACATTTGTCACAGATGCACTTCTCTGATAGGAGGGAGGCAAAATGTGACATAGCCCTGGCTGTTTGAAATACTACATGGAATATTATTCCTATGGAAGCCTATTTTGGAATGAATAACAGAGGAAGTTGAGATAAACAGACTTTTCCTTTTCTAGGCAAGTCTGAGATGAAATGTTGCAGAAATTAAGACGCTTAATTACTTTCTAGAAACCAATGTCACTTGGGCAAATGTGGTGCCCACAACGCACCAGCTGATAGTGACAGTGACAGTAGATGGACATCCTTGGTGCAGCCAGGGGACCCACGACATGTGCGGCCACTCCACCCTCTCCTGGACCATGGAGGCAAGAAGACACCCTTGAAACGTAAAGATAACTTTGGTTTTAGGAACAAGTGAGAGAACAATACTTTACTCTTCAGATTAATTTTCTTCAAAGTAGCCAAATACAACATATAAATAGGATGAATGACTTGCAGGAAGCTATTAAGGGATGTTCAGGACAGCCAAGCTATTTCAAGGCCAGTGTCTTGGAGGACCTTCTCTCGCCCACAAACTGCCCCCTGCACTCTCTCAGAGGTGCTGCTGGCCTGCACAGCTCCCACCCTGGCATTTCTCAGGGGCATTTCTCAGTCCTTTCCTTTTAAGGCCATCAGAAAATGACATGAAGGCTATGTTAACCAGTTTGATGAAAATATTTCAAGTTGTATATAAAAACAACACACTGTACCCCATGACTGTATTAATGTACACAGTTATGATTTAATTAAAAAAAAAAAAAAGAAGTCAGAGCCCTTGGGGGCAAGGAGCTGCCATGTGCAAGAGTCACCACTATGACGAGCTTGACTCTGAAATTTCTAAAAGGGAACCTGGACCACCTGAGCCTCCACAGAAGACGCCCAGTTACTCTCTTGCTGGAACATGAAGGGCCCTTTGAAGGACACTTCAGCTGGTGGTTAAATGTGGCTCACAGCTGTTGCTGAAGCTCACTTCCCAAAATAGCCTCACACAGCAATAATAAAGATAGCAGAGGTGACAACTAAGAGCAATACATTATTTCTGTTGTCCTGGAATGAAGTATGTAAATTACACTGTTAACCAGCAATAGCAAAAAAGTGGAGTGTTGAGTGTAAGGGCTGAGCTATGAGAGGAATCGTCAAGACAATTTAAAAAAACCCCTCAGTTAATGGATCACATAGTCTGGAAATTTTTTTATTTGAGAAAACAAATGATATTTATATTATTAACACAGAGCAGGGTAACATGACAGAGTAGTGTTTTGTTTTTTTAAAGAAAAGAAAGAAGAGAAGAAAAGTTGGGCAAGGGGGCTGAGGCCTGTAATTACAGAACTGTGGGAGGCCAAAGTGGATGGATCACCTGAGATTAGGAGTTTGAGACCAGCTTGAGCAAGACCATCTCTGCTAAAAATAGAAAAACTAGCTAGGTATAGTGGTGAGTGCCTGTAGTCTTAGCTACTCAGGAGGTTGCGGCCGGAGGATCCCTTGGGCCCAGGAGTTGGAGGCTACCGTGAGCTGTGATGAGGCCACTGCACTCCAGCCTAGGCAATAGGCAAATATATCTCAAAAAAAATTTTTAAAGTGAAGGAATAAATATTAATCTTCAAGAACAGAATAAAGTGACTAAAGTTAACAGTGTGCTATAAATAGTATTTCAAAGTAGCTGGAAGGGAGGACACGTGTAGCAAGTCATCATAGGCATGTCCTAAATACACACAAATGTAACATGATGGGTTACTAATGAATGTGGCATGTGGAAGCACGAGTAGGGCCTCTCCCCTTTCAGCAGCTGAAGGCCATATACCCACATTTCCTCTGCCTCAAAACTCCAAATTTGTTTTTCTCCCAGATTTATGAGGGACACAGGGCAACACAATTTTATTAAAGCAATAAAAGGATGCAACTATGTCCCCATACCTACACTGAGCCTGCTAACGGCCTTGACTGACAGCTGTTTCCTTCATATCTGTGGGAACTGGGAGCAGATCTCACCTTCAGAGTCCAGATACCTGGCCTCAGAGTCCACCTGGCCTCATTCACAGCCACAGGTGGAACACAAAAGGCATTGGTCATTTTTCACTAGGTCCTTCCTTAATTTTTTTTTTTTTTGTAGGAACTTATTGGCTCCAAGCATTTGTTAGCGCTGAGTGAGATGCCACACCTTCAGTCTTTGGCTTATTAGGATGCTGTAATGTATGCTAAAGGTTAAAACTCCTTTCCACCTTCATGAAGCCTGAGAGGACCCAGAACTTTGCAGCATTTTCCAGACAGACCAGAGGCTTGGTGCTCACATTCTGATTATGCAGGTTCATAATCCAACAGCAATCAGAACATTCCTGGCTGCAGCCACCACCTCACTGTCGTCCCTGGTGAGGATGCCCAGAAAACCCACCATTCTCTTGCCAAGAACCAGCCCACAATGAGTATGCAGAGCAGTCGGCATTGTGAACTAACTGGAGGGTGACTGGACACATCAATGGACAGCAACATGGCTTTTTAAAAGTGAAATATTCTCTTAAACAGATTTTGTACCAAGTCAAACTAAGTTAGCAGTTAGATTTCTTTTATTGAGTTGATTACTAGATTGCAGCCACAATCAAAATAAGGTATTATATGAAATTCAGTTAGTTCTTTTGAAATCATGCAAAAATTTAAGGAGAATTATTAAATGTAGAATTCTGGGCTCAGCACCTGTAGCTAAGTGGTTAGGGCGCCAGTCACATGCACAGGGCCAGGCATGCTAAACAACAATGATAATAACAACAAAAATATAGCTGGGCACTGTGGTGGGTGCCTGTACTCCCAGGTACTCAGGAGGCTGAGGCAAGAGAATCACTTAAGCCCAAGAGTTAGAGGTTGCTGTGAGCTGTAATGCCATGGCACTTTACCGAGGGTGATATAGTGAGACTCTGTCTCAAAAAAACAAACCAAAAAAATGTAGAATTCTAAATGTATGAAGCTTTGTCCTGCAATTGAAAAAAACAAATGATAACAGTCCATCACAGGTTTGTAAAATAAACAGCACGTATTGGAACATTCTACTGATTAAACTTGAATGTGTTTTTTCCGCATTTTACGTTCATATTTGCCATACCTGTCATTACTGTGTAAGATTTTGTTTTTTTCCTCTTCATTTAATGTTCTGGTCTAATATTCTGCCACGTTGCTACAAGGTCTTCACAGGCACCACGTAGGAAACTACTCCATGTAGTGACTATTTCATTAATTATTTAACCATTTCCCGGTTGTTATTTAAAGAAATTAAAACTGAAACACCACTCTTGTGACAAGGTGCTCACAGATCCAAAGGTGCTCGAGGGACCAGCCACAGCAGACTTGCTGTTTTCACAACAAGAACCAAAGGCTTCCACAAAATGATTTCAGGGTTAGGGTTTCACTCTCTCTGAGTAGGAACCACTAAGTTACTGGCCCGGAAGGGCTGGATGCATCACTCATTTGTGTTGGCTGCAGCAGCTCCCCCTATACCCCTGCCCTCCAGTGGCCACCCAGCCTGATGATAGAACAGGAGCCCCTTGAGAGGAGAAGTCGGTCTATTCTGTTTGCTGCTGTGTCCCCAGCACCTGGCAGAGACGGGCCAAGACCTTTGGGCAGCCCCGGCTGTCTCCTGTGCTTTCTGAGCAGACGCCATCTGACTCCCGACTCACGGGGGGCCTTTGGGGGCCTGTCTGCCATCCCCCTCAAGGCAGCAGCAGCTTTCTCTCTATTCACCACTATGTCCCCAGGACTTAGGAAGTGCCTAGACTGTAACAAGAGCTCAAAAAATCATCTTGAAAAAATGAATCAATTGAGCACAGTGAGTGTCTGTATAAAAATCTCCTAATGCGATTCTTAAGTAGACAGCGTAAGTAAGCACATTCTGTTTTCTGCTGCACTGTCGTGTCTGCTGCTCTCAGACCCAGCACCTGTGCCCACGGTTCATGTTCCCTGACCCTCCAGAAAGGGCAGCCTCGAGCCACAAAGGCTCTCTGACCCTCCCAGGAGCCTGCATCCCTGCCCTAGTCTCTGCTCCTTCTCTGAGCCCACAACTTCCCCTCACAAATGCCAATCTCAGTCAAACTGCTATAAGCAGCTTTCAGAAAAAGTGTCTTGTCAGAACTTTCACATGGAAAATCACACATTCCTGGAAATGCTTCATGACCCTTAAGACTTTGGGAGGCTCCAACACAGGAGCTGGATGCTGGTGAGTCATCTGGAGGTATTACCAGAGCCAGAGAAGACTCCAGACAATCTGTGCACAGCCTTCCCAGGAAGCTGGAGAACAGCCTAGGGTGGCCCTGGGGAAGCTCACCAACTCAGGTTTTGTGATGGACACTCTCAGAACTCCAGGTGAAGAGGAAGAACATCATACTACCACAGAGAGCAGTGGTCTCTCACCTTCTAGGGCCCTTCTGAAAGGAAATACTGTCAGGATGAGAGAGGGCAAAGAATGTAGAAGAAAATAGAATCCAGCTATAGCTCTTCAAATATTTAAAAATATATATTTAAAAAGAAAAAATTAAATAGGAACTCTTAAACAAGCCCATTATAAGTGTTGGCATTTCAAAGACAGTCCTGAGTTCAAATATTTGGTCAGATCCTATGTTATAGCTTGTTTCAACCTTTGGTGTAGGAAATGGTATCAATACAACTACATTTTTATGTCCAATTATGGCAGGCCATACTGGGACCTGATTACTCTTCTGAGCAAAAAGTAAAAAAGGCAAAATTATCTGTGTGTGGGGGAAAACACACCTCACCCTGCAGGGCCACAAAGGACAACTCCTGGCAAATGGCGCTGAATTAAACACAAAGGAAAACAAGTCTCTTGTTGCATTTTCTTGGAGTTAAATTGATTGAACACTACTTAAAATAATCGGCCTACTGACTAGGACCAGCAGGCCATTGATCAGAGGCTTTGACTCTTGACTCTGTGGCTGTTTTCTACTGATGCTACCTATAGAGTCCTCAACCAAGACTCTCAGTGGCATTATCAACTTGGGTCCTCAGATCATCATAACATCAGGGTTCATTTGAAGAAAATTCACTGAAATACAAGAAATAAAAAGAAATTGCTGATAGAATTAAACAAAGAAAACCCAGAGAGAGATAGACAGACACAGGGATAGGGGAGAAGACAGAGAGAGACAGAGGAGAACAAAACAAATAACCAAGTCAATCTTAATTTTGCTGCTTGTCAGCAGCCTGAACGGAGCATCTTAATGTATTCTCTGCCATTTGTTTCCTGTTTACAACAGTATATAGCTCCAAAAAAATTCTGTGTTCTGATTTTTGTCTCCCCAAGTTACACCCAGCCTCTCTCCCTCTCCCTACACCCCTGGACACACCTGGAACACCTCTATTGCAGACTATTGCCAGTTTTGCTGAGTTTATCTCCTTTCATCTGTCCCACTTTGGTATGAGGGTGTGCTGAGCCTCAGGGTGGCAACAAGGTGTCCTCCTTCAGGCTGTGAAACCGCACTTAGGAGAACACTCAAGGTCCTGCATAGGGACACAGTGAAGTCTGAGCTCTGAAACGACTTGGGCACCTGCATGGTGGTACTCAGATGCCCAGCAGCCAAGCTAGATAGGCCAACACTGCCATCTGGTGGACTCTGGGGGAGTGATGTGGCACCAGGCATTCTTGAAGAAGGAGGGTCCCTCCATGGCTTCCAGGGGCCTCAGCCAACTCCATGGTTGGGTCTACCACAGAAGAGGTCAGGCCACTGGTCTGTTTGAGGACCAACCAGGGGACCACATTTCTTTTTTAAAAATTTTAAAATTAAATCATAGCTGTGTCCATTAATGCAATCATTGGGTACAATGGGCTGGTTTTATATTCAATATAAAATATTTTCATCAAACTGGGTAACATAGCCTTCACCACATTTCTTAGTTATTGTGTTAAGACATTCATATTCTATACCCAGTAAATTTCACATGTACCCCTGTAAAATGCACCATAGGTGTGGTCCCACCAATTATCCTCTCCACTCATACTCTCCCCTCTCCTCCCTCCCCCCTTTCCCTTTCTTCTTGGGCTATAATTGGGTTATAGCTTTCATAAGAAAGCTATAAATTGGTTCCATAATAGGGCTGAGTACACTGGATATTTTTTCTTCCATTCTTGAGATACTTTGCTAAGAAGAATATGTTCCAGCTCCATCTATGTAAACATGAAAGAGGTAAAGTCTCCATCTTTTTTTTTAAGGCTGCATGGTGTATATATACCACATTCCATGTACATATTCCTTGGTGTACATATACAACAATTTATTAATCCATTCATGGGTCGATGGGAACTTGGGCTTCTTCCATGACATAGCAATTATGAATTAGGCTGCAATAAACATTCTGGTGCAAATATCTTTGTTATAAAGTGATTTCTGGTCTTCTGGGTACATACCTAGTAGAGGAATTGTAGGATTGAATGGCAGGTTTATTTTTAGATCCCTAAGTGATCTTCAAACATCTTTCCAAAAGGAACATATTAAGTTTGCATTCCCACAAGCAGTGCAGAAACGTTCACTTTTCTCCACATTCAGGCCAAAATCTTTGGTTTGGGGATTTTGTAATGTGGGCTAATATTACTGGAGTTAGATGATATCTCAAAGTGGTTTTGATTTGTATTTCTCTGATGATTAAGGATGATGAGAATTTCTTTCATGTGTCTATAGGCCATGTGCCTGTCTTCTGAGAAAGAAGTTTCTCTTCAAGTCTCTTGCCCACCCTGAGATGGTATCACTTGGACTTTTCTTGCTAATATGTTTGAGTTCTCTGTGGATTCTAGTTATTAAACCTTTGTTGGAGACAACCTGCAAATATCTTCTCCCATTCTGAAAGCTGTCTGCTTGCTTTACTTACTGTGTTCTTGGCTGTGCAGAAGCTCTTTAGTTTGATCAGATCCCAGCAATTTATTTTTGGTGTTGCTTCAATTGCCCAGGGGGTCCTCCTCATAAAATATTCTCCCAGGCCAATTTCTTCAAGTGTTTTCACTGTACTTTCTTCTAGTATTTTTATAGTTTCATGTCCTAAGTTTAAATCTTTAATCCAGTGAGAGTCTATCTTAGTTAATGGTGAAAGGTGTGGGTCCAGTTTCAGTCTTCCACAGGTTGCTAGCCAGTTCACCCAGCACCATTTATTAAATAGGGAATATTTTCCCCACTCAATGTTTTTAATTGGCTTATTGAAGATCAAATAATGGTAAGTAGCTGGGTTCATCTCTTGGTTCTCTATTTTGTTCCATACATCTACCTCTCTGTTTTTGTGCCAATACCATGCTGTTTTGATCACTATCAATTTATAGTATAATCTGAGGTCTGGTAACCTGATTCCTCCTGGTTTGTTTTTATTTCTGAATAATGTCTTGGCTATTCCAGGTGTTTTCTGATTCCATATAAAACAAAGTATTATTTTTTGATATCTTTAAAGTATGACAGTGGAGCTTTAATATGGATTGCATTAAAATTGTATATTGCTTTGGGTAGTATGAACATTTTAACAATGTTGATTCTTCTCGGCCATGAGCATGGTATGTTTTTCCATTTGTTAATATCTTAAGCGATTTCTTTTCTTAGAGTTTCATAGTTCTCTTTATAGAGATCTTTCACATCCTTTCTTAGAAACTTCCAAATATTTCATCTTCCTTAGCACTATTATGAAAGGAATGAAGTCCTTGACTGTTTTTTCAGCTTGACTATTGTTGGTATATATAAAAGTGACAGACTTATGAGTGTTGATTTTGTAACCTGAGTTGTATTTTGTAATACAGCTTGACTATTGTTGGTATATATAAAAGAGACAGACTTATGAGTATTGATTTTGTAACCTGCTGCTGTATTCCTTGATCACTTCTAAGAGTTTTGTTGTAGAATCCCTTATGTTTTCCAGATATACAATCATATCATCTGCAAAGAGTGAAAGTTTGGTCTCCTCTGACCCTGTATGGATACCCTTGATCACCTTTTCTTGCCTAATTGC
>CAUYQV010001962.1:0-15289 GCA_963574575.1 Galagoides demidoff | reverse complement strand
CCTGTGGCTCAATCGGCTAAGGCGCCAGCCACATACACCTAAGGTGGCGGGTTCGAGTCCCCAGCCCGGGCCCGCCAAACAACAATGATGGCTGCAACCAAAAAATGGCCAGGCGTTGTGGCGGGCGCCTGTGGTCCCAGCTCCTTGGGAGGCGGAGGCAGGAGACTTGCTTGAGCCCAGGAGTTGGAGGTTGCTATGAGCTATGATGCCATGGCACTCTACCCAGGGGGATAGCTTGAGGCTCCGTCTCAAAAAAAAAAAAGAAATAGGGTCTTGCTCTTGCTCAGGCTGGTCTCAAACTCCTGAGCTGGAGCAATCCACCTGCCTCAGTCTCCCAGAGTGCTAGGATTACAGGCGTGAGCCACTCTCTAGGGATTTCTTATTCACAGCTGTGACCATGTCATGGACAGACTTATAGACCTTGTCACCTGTCATTGCTCATCTCTCTGTTGCATTTTTTGGTCCCTCCCTGAAGAATCCAAAGGTTTAGTCCAGGACTGTCTAAACTTTTTTTTTTTTTTTTTTGAGACAGAGCCTCAAGCTGTCGCCCTGAGTAGAATGCCGTGTCATCACAGCTCACAGCAACCTCCAACTCCTGGGCTCAAGCAAGTCTCCTGCCTCTGCCTCCCAAGTAGCTCGGACTATAGGCACCTGCCACAACACCCAGCTATTTTTTGGTTGCAGCTGTCATTGATGTTTGGCGGGCCTGGGCTGGATTCGAACCCGCCACCTTAGGTGTAGTTGGTGCCTTAGCTGCTTGAGCCACAGGTGCCGAGCCAGGACTGTCTAAACTTTTGTCTCTGCTGCACATTGAAAGAGTCATCTTGGGCCACACAGTAAATGAACAAACACTAACAAAAACTGATTAGGAAAAAAAAAGATCTGTGCCCATTTTTTTCTGATATCTAACCCCACAGATAAGCAAAAATGTTCTCACATTAAGCAGCATGTGTCTGGCATGAGGATCCCTTAAATTCAGGAGTTCGAGACCAGCCTGAGCAAGAGCAAGACCCCATCTCTACTAAAAATAGAAAAACTAGCTGAGTATAGTGGTGGGTGCCTGAGGTCTCAGCTACTTGGGAGGCTGAGGGGAGAGGATCTCCTGAACCCAAGAGATTGAGGTTGCTATGAGCTATGATGCCACAGCACTCTATCCAGGGCAACAGAGTGAGACTCTGTATATACACACACACACACACACACACACATATATATATATATAAAGGAAAGGTATCTAAGAGTGCTAAGGAAGCACAAAAGTGGGGTTTCTCAGCCAGCCTGAATGGTCGTGGTGGGGCACAGGATGGGGTGGGGAATAGGAGTAGAGAAGTTATAGAGAAGGCAGTGCCTTGAGGGTTCTGACTGATAAAGAAGGATTTTCCTGACAAGGAAGAAAAGGGGAGGGTGTTCCAGGCAAATGACAGCATGAATGAACCCCAGCTAGAACCCGATATTCTCCCGGGTTCAGGGATTTTCTCAAAAGTAAATGGATGGGTTGGTTCCGGCTATGACTGCCAGGTGCCTCCTTACCCCTCACCCGGTCCTCCCTCTGTCCTCTCTCCCACAGGTCCTTCCTGTTGATCCGATCAAAGATGCTGAGAGCCAGCTGCCAGGCCCTCTCTGTCCCAAAATGGGCTGTGAGCAGCTGGGCCATGTCCAGGGGACCAGCTGTCTCCATTCGTCCCCAAGGGATCTTGTCCTCTCTGAGCTCCGTCATGGTGCCCAGGTACAACTTGAACTTCTTCAGTTCCATGGCCTCAAGTTCTTCCAAGTAGGTGGACAGGCGGCAGAGGCCATCCTGGACGGTGGCTCGGAGCATGGGGGCACCTTGCATCCTAAGAAGGAGGAGCTGGAGTCCAGGATATTTCTAACACCCAGGGTGAGGGACAATCTCAGCATGACCACCCCAGGGTCATTCTCAGGCAGAGTGGAGGAAAGGCTCCTTGCAAGGAGTGGCAGAAGTGAGAGAAAGAGGAAAGGCCTTTTGATGAAATGGTGCCTTCTCACTCTGCAGTGCCCTCCTACCCTGCCCTGCTTGCCAGTAGGTGTCCACTTCCAAGAAGGGGAAGTGGGGGAAGATTAAGAAATCTCGGAGCCACCTGACGTATTAGAAAGATTTCACTTCTGCTCTTTCTCCAGGGTTCTCTTGACAAACGGCCTCTCTCTCGTCCTTCCTTCTATTTTCTGTGTTTCACCGGTGACCGCGGTTGATCATAGTATCAAAAACAGTGGCTATGTCTCTTCCAGAAAGTAGCATTACAAACTCTGCCTGATTCTGCTGTTTTCTCTCAGTCACAAAAGTGGAATACCCCACAAGGGACTCTAAAGTAAGCAGAATAATAGTCCCCAAAGATATTCATGTCCTAATCCCCAGAACCTGCAATATGTTACCCTATGTAGCAAAAGTGCCTTTGCAGATATGACTAAAGGAAGGCTCTTGAGGTGGGGAGATCATCCTGGATCATCTGGGTGGGCTCTATGTCAGTACAAGGGTCCTTATAAGGGGGAAGACAGGGGCCAGGGGTGTTGGCTCATGCCTATAATATCAACACTTTGGGAAGCTGAAGTGGGAGAATCATTTGAAGCCAGGAGTTTGAGACCAGCCTGGGCAATATAGCAAGATCCCAACTCTAGAGAAAAAATAAATTTAAAAAATTAGCTGGATATGATGGTACATGTCTGCAGTCCCAGCTATTCGGGAAGCACCATGGTGTAAGGATTGCCTGAACCCCGGGGTTCAAGGCTGCAGGAGTTACGATCAGGACCCTGGGTGACAGAGCGAGACTCCATCTCTAAAAGAGAGAGGGGTGGGGGGCAAGAAAAGGAGGTTAGTGTAACTGAGGGAGAAAAGATGATGGAGCAGAGGACGGAATGATTTGATGTCTAGCTGGAGCCACAATCCAAGGAAGGAAGAAAGCTTCTAGAATATGGAATAGTCAAGAAAATTGATTCTAGGTTCAGACATGGTGGCTCATGCCTGTAATCCCAGCACTCTGGGAGGCTGGGGTAGGTGGATCAGGTACGTTTGTGAATTCAAGACCAGCCTGAGCAAGAGTGAGACCCTGTCTCTAAAAAATAGCTGGGTATTGTGGCAGGCACCTATCGTCTCAGCTACTCTGGAGGCTGAGGCAAGAGGATCACTTGAGTCCAAAAGTTTGAGGTTGCTGTGAGCTGTGATGCTATGGTACTCTACGGGGCGCAAGAAAGTAAAACTCTGTCTCAAAAAAAAAAAAAAAGAAAGAAAAAAAGAAAGAAAAGAAAAAGAAAATTGATTCCTGTTTAGAGCCTCCAAATGGAGCTTGCCAACACCTTGATTTCAGTTGTGTTTTGAACTTCTAATCTCCCAAACTTCAATATAATAAATAATATCTTTATTAATAATAATAAATTTGTGTAATGAAAATTTGTTACTACAACAATTAGGTAGTAATATAGATTGCTTTACCACCTTGGGCCAGGAATGCAAAGAATGTAGATAAGAGCAGTGGCTACTTGGGTCGCAATGAACTTGTATGTAAGGAAGAAGTAAGCTATGTTGCTGTAAGCCACTAAGGCATAGTGGCTTCTTATCACTGTAGTGTACTTAGCCTAAACTGACTGATAAAATGATTCAGTGATCTCCGGAAAGCAGTCAAAGGGCATTGCCTCTCTCTGGATGCTTTTGGGCTGGAATTAGCAATCCAAACTCTGAATGCGTTAAATAAGGAGAAATAAACCACAAACACAAGAAGGAATAATATATATGAATCTCATGAGCATACTATTGACCAAAAGGAGCCAGATGTGAAAATGGGTATACTGTAGAATTCCATTTTTGTGAAGTTCAGAAATAGGTAGCTCTTAGCTGGGCATTGTAGCAGGTGCCTGTAGGCCTGTAGTCCTAGCTACTGCGGGGTGGGGGGGGGAAGCTGAGGCAAGAGGATCACTTAGCCCGAGAGTTTGAGTTTGCTGTGAGCTATGATGACACCACTTTACCCAGGGCAACAGACTGAAACTCTGTCTCAAACAAACAAGCCCCCAAAAGGTAGCCTTGACATACAGCCTTCAAAGCTAAGTTTTTGATTACTCTTGGATGGGGGTGAATAATATTGTCTTTTTTTTTTTTTTTTTTGCAGTTTTTGGCCGGGGTTGGGTTTGAACCCACCACCTCCAGCATATGGGGCTGGTGCCTTACTCCTTTGAGCCACAGGCGCTGCCCAGGGGTGAATAATATTAAAAGGAAAGCAGCACAGAGGGGCTCCTGGGAGATCAGTTGTATTCTGTTTCTTCATCCAGGTACTGGTTGTATGTGTGTGTTCAATTTGTAAAAATTCATCAAGCTAGCTTGGCACCTGTGGCTCAAATGGCTAAGGCGCCAGCCACATACACCTGAGCTGGCAGGTTCAAATCCAGCCTGGGCCTGCCAAACAACAATGATTGCTGCAAAAAAATAGCCAGGTGTTGTGGTGGACGCCTCTAGGGAGGTGGAGGCAGGAGAATCGCTTGAGCCCAGGAGTTGGAGGTTGCTGTGAGCTGTGATGTCAGCACTCTACCCAGGGCGACAGCTTGAGGCTCTGTCTCAAAAAAAAAAAATTTTGTCAAGCTTATGATTGGTTGTAGAAGATGTGAAAATAGCAAGAACATAAATGTGGTTTGTTTTTCACATTTTATAAAGTCCTGCAGTTGAATTCTTAGGGGGTTAGTTAATTCACTGGCGCGGTGACGTCCGCTTTCCCGTGCTGCCACCTGTACACCACCACCTTCCTCTCTCAGGCCAGTTCCCCTCTTGGTCCCAAGACAGTTACTGCAGCTCCAGACTCTCAAGTAGATGCAGTGATTTCTAACCAAAGAATAATGAATTTTATTTTCTTATATCTTTTTTTTGTTTTGGAGATAGAGTTTTACTCTGTCACCTCAGTAGGGTGCCATGATGTCACCATAGCTCACAGCAACCTCAGACTCCCGAGTTCAAGTGATCCTCTTGTGTCAGCCTCCTGAGTAGCTGTAGGCACCTCTCACAATACCTGGCTAATTTTCTATTTTATTTATTTATTTATTTATTTTTTGGAGACAGAGTCTTACTTTGTCACCCTCAATAGAGTGCTGTGGCATCACAGCTCACAGCAACTTCCAGCTCTTGGGCTTAGGCATTTCCCTTGCCTCAGCCTCTAGAGTAGCTGGGACTACTAGGTGCCTGCCACAATGTCCGGCTATTTTTTTACTGAAGTTTGGCTGGGGCCAGGTTTGAACCCACCACCCTCAGTATATGGAGCCAGTGCCCTACTCACTGAGGCACAGGTGCTGCCTTGTTTTCTATTTTCGATTTCTTTCTTTTTTTTTGAGACAGAGCCTCAAGCTATCCCCCTGGGTAGAGTGCTATGGCATCACAGCTCACAGCAACCTCCAACTCCCGGGCTCAAGCAAGTCTCCTGCCTCTGTCTCCCAAGTAGCTGGGACCACAGGCACCCGCCACAACGCCCAGCTATTTTTTGGTTGCAGCCGTCATTGTTGTTTGGCAGTCCAGGGCTGGATTCGAACCTGCCAGCTCAGGGGTATGTGGCTGGCACCTTAACCACTTGAGCCACAGGTGCCGAGCCTATTTTTGATTTCTATTTAGGCTGGTCTCAAACTCCTGAGCTCAAGTAATGCTCCTGCATCAGCCTCCCCATGTGCCAGGATTATAGGCATGATGACCATGTCTCGCAAAATTTGAAATATTTACTTTGGTAAATTATTAGGTACAAAAATAAAAGGGTTAATAAATTTCTTTTATTGGCTTGGCTTCTGTTTCAGCCACTAGGATGCCAGCCACATACACTTGGAGCTGGTGGGTTCGAACCCATCTGGGGCCTGCCAAACAACAATGACAATTACAACAACAACAACAACAAATAGCCAGCATTGTGGAGGGCACCTGTAGTCCCACCTACTTGGGAGGCAGAGGCAAGAGAGTCACTTGAGCCCAAGAGTTTGAAGTTGCTGTGAACTGTGACGCCATAGCACTCTACCAAGGGCGACATAGTGAGACTCTGTCTCAAAAATAATAATAATAATAATTTCTTTTATTTACTTAGGCAGGGTCTTACTCTGGGTAGAGGAAGGTCCCCTGAGGCCATTGTGGTAGACAGACTGTAGGGAGGATCCCTGGAGTTGGAAGAGCAGGAAGGCGGAGCTATGGTCCAGGGGATGGAGGGTGAAGCCTGAGTGTGGGCCGGAGGATGCATTTGAGGGATGTGGGGATGAGGCAGGGAGAGAGGAAAAAGTTGTCACTGACCTGGATTTTCCTTCGATGTGATTTCTTCTTCCTCAAATGACTCACTGCCCAAGCTCCTTCCACACCACTGACGCAGGGGTTGGAAAAACACATTTCTAGGAATTCAGAAGGTAGGGTGGAAGGAAGCTGAATCAGTATCTATCTATTTCGTACAACCATTTTAAGAAAGAAGCTCAGCTTCACTTCTTTTTTTTTTTTTTTTTTTTCAGTTTTTGGCCCGGGCTGGGTTTGAACCCACCACCTCCAGCATATGGGGCTGGCGCCTTACTCTTTTGAGCCACAGGCACCACCCCACTTCTTTTTTTTTTGTTTTTTTTGAGACAGAGTCTCAAGCTGTCACTCTCAGTAGAGTGCTATGGTGTCACAGCTCATAGCAACCTCAAACATTTGGGCTTAAGTGATCCTCTTGCCTCAGCCTCCCAAGCAGCTGCGACTACAGGCACCTGCCACAACGTCTGGCTATTTTTTTGGTTCTAGTTCCCATTGTTGTTTGGCGGGTCCGGGCTGGATTTGAATCTGCCAGCTCTGGTGTATGTGGCTGGTGCCCTAGCCGTTAAACTACAGGCGCCGAGCCTCAGCTTCACTTCTGGAAACACAAGATGAAATGATCCATCCCAGTCCCTGCTTCTGAGAGCCTCAGCATCTGCAGTCTCAGCACCAGGTTTGTTTTTTTTTTTTTTTTTTGAGACGGAGCCTCAAGCTATCCCCCTGGGTAGAGTGCAATGGCATCACAGCTCACAGCAACCTCCAACTCCTGGGCTCAAGCGAGTCTCCTGCCTCCACCTCCCAAGTAGCTGGGACCACAGGGGCCCGCCACAACGCCCGGCCATTTTTTGGTTGCAGCCATCATTGCTGTTTGGCGGGCCCGGGCTGGGGATTCGAACCCGCCACCTTAGGTGTATGTGGCTGGCGCCTTAGCCAACTGAGCCACAGGCGCCGAGCCTCAGCACCAGTTTTTGTTTTTGTTTATTTAAAGGTATTTTTGATTTTATTTATTTATTTATTTATGACAGAATATAGTTCTGTTGCCCAGGCCAGAGTACTGCGGCCTCAGCCTAGCTCACAGTAACCTCCAATCCCTGGGCTCAAGTGATCCTCCTGCCTCAGTTTCTCGAGTAGCTGGTACTACAGGTGCCTGCCATCACACCTGGCTAATTTTTCTATTTTTAGTCTCTCTCGTGCTCAGGAGGGTCAGCAATAGTTTTTCATGAAAGCCAATTCAGGGAAAACTCAAAATGTTTCCTGAGATTTATTTTTCCACTAGGAAAATATGGTTTTCTGATTAATAAAATGCCTTCTCTTTATTGTAAAGTATTCTACTGTTTTAATAACAGGTAGAAAGAAACATAAGGTGGTTGAGGAATTTTTTGCTGTAATGGCTAGCACTGGGACTTAGGTCAAGGAGGGCTGTGTGTTTAGAAGAGACTCTTCCTGTCGAGACTCTTCCTGTCGATTGGAAGAGGAAGGTTAAAAAAAAAATGGAAACTTGGGTGGCGCCTACAGCTCAGTGGGTAGGGTGCCGGCCCCATATATTGAGGGTGGCGGGTTCAAACCCAGCCCTGGCCAAACTGCAACAAAAAAATAGTCGGGTATTGTGGCAGGTGCCTGTAGTCTCAGCTACTTGGGAGGCTGAGGCAAGAGAATCGCCTAAGCTCAGGAGTTGGAGGTTGCTGTGAGCTGTGATGCCATTGCAATCTACAGAGCACAAAAAAGTAAGACTGTCTCTACAAAAAAAAGGAAACTCTGGGCGGTCGAGGTGGGTAGATTGCCTGAGCTCACGAGTTTGAGACCAGCCTGAGCTAGAGCAAGACCTCATCTCTAAAAATAGCCGGGCATCGAGGTGTGCACTTATAGTCCCAGCTACTTGGGAGGCTGAGGCAAGAGAATTGCTTGAGCCCAAGAATTTTAGGTTGCTGTGAGCTATGACACTACAGCACTCTATTGAAGGTGATAAAGCAAGACTCTGTCTCTAAACAAAAATAAAATAAAATAATGTCTGTGGCCAGGCATGGAAATCAGAGAAATTATAATTTTTCTAGTAGTAGAATTCCCCTTCTTGCCACTCCAGATAAAGTTTGTTCTTTTCCCCAGAAAATACTTGGTGCCAGGTGTGATGGCTCCCACCTGTAATCCCAGCACTCTGGGAGGCCAAGTGGGGTGGGTTGCTTGACCTCACGAGTTCAAGACCAGCATAAGCAAGAGGGAGACCCAGTCTCTACTGAAAACAGAAAAAAAAAATAGCTGGGTATTATAGTGGATGCCTGTAGTCCCACTATTGGAAATACTGAGGCAGGATCGCTTGAGCTTGAGGTTGCTGTGAGCTATGATGACTGTATCATCTGGGGTGACAGAATGAGAGTCTGTCTCCAAACAAACAAATAAATCCTCTCTCCACCCTCTCAACCTCATCCTCCTCAGGAGGGTCCACACTACTCACTAACACGTGGTGAAGATGGGCTTGCTTTTGCAGGAGATTCCAGAGCCTACACCATTGGGAGGTCACACCTGAGGTTTCCATACACCCTTGTTGTCACATGGAGAGGCATTGGGTGCTACACACCAACACCATCCCTGCCACCAGCATCATCAGCTCTCTGACAATAGCCTGAATACGGGACTCCTCATTGCCAACATACAAATGGGAGAAACCGGGGCTCAGAGGGAGGCCCCAAGGGCATGACCCGCAAGGTAGGGCTGAAAAATGTTGGAGATGACCTTCAGACCCAGATGGTTCCAAACTTCAAGGAGCTTAAACCCTTATCAGCTGGAAGGATACTCTCACAGCCACCAGGCCAGTCCTTCAATTTGAAAGAGGGGTGGGAGGGAGCCCATAGAAACAAAGTCACCTGGAGACCATCTTACAGCCTCCAACACCCATCAGCCACAGCCTGAGCTGCCCCTGCCCTCCTGGGCTCCACTCTGCCAGGATCACACTCCCTCCTTCACTGAGACCTGAGCATAGGGGTTGTGAAACTTCCCTGTGAGCTATGTCCTCACTCTGACCACAGACCATGGCGGGAAGTGCCTGTCCTTGCTGTCCTCTCTCCTGAGGGTTTTGGGAACAGTCAAATAGAGTCCAGCACCCTCAGACTCCACTACTCTGCCCTGATCTGTCAGAAAGATTCATCTGACGACATTAAAATTTAGCATCAGGGAGAAGTAGGAGGCACTTAAAGAAATTAGCTATGTTCCCACCTTCTTAGACCAGTAACCAATGGCTGCTGCATTAGTTAGAATTCCCCAGACAAACAGACAATGGGAAAAACAGAGAGTCAGAGAGTGAGTCCAAAGGCCTGGGAACCAGGAACTCTGATGTCAAAGGGCAGAAAGAGACGAATTTTCCAGGCCTGGCGGAATGGCTCATGCATTCTGGGAGGCCAAGCTGGGTGGACTGCTTGAGCTCAGGAATTCAAGATCATTATGAGAAAGAGTGAAACCGCCAAATCTACTAAAAATAGAAAAACTAGCTGTGGTTTGTGGAGGTTGCCCAGCTGTTGGGGAGGCTGAGATAGGAGGATCACTCAAACTCAGGAGTTTGAGGTTGCCGTGAGCGATGATGGCACAGCACTCTACCCAGGGTGACAGAGAGAGACTGTCTAAAATATTAGGCTGGGCCAAGTGGCTCACACCTGTAATCCTATCACTCTAGGAGGCTGAGGCAGGTGGGTTGCTTGAGCTAAGGAGTTTTGAGACCAGCCTGAGCAAGAGTGAGATCCCATCTCTACTAAACATAGAAAAACTGAGGCAAGAGGATCTTTTGAGCCTGAGTTGGAGGTTGCTGTGAGCTATGATGACGCCATAGCACTCTACCCAGGGCAACAGCTTGAGACTCTGTCTCAAAAAAAAGAAAGAAAGAAAATTAATTTCCCAGCTCAAAAAGAGAGAGAGCAGGGCAGTGCCTGTGGTTCAAAGGAGCAGGGCGCTGGCCCCATATACTGGAGGTGGCAGGTTCAAATCCAGCCCGGGCCAAAAACTGCATAAATAAATAAATAAGTAAATCCATGTTTGAAAAAAAGAGAGTGAGCAAATTTGCCCTTCTTCTGCCTTTTTGTTCCATCTGGGCCCTCACTGATGGGATGGTGGCCGCCCACACTGGTGAGGGTGAATCTGCTCTACTCAGCCCACCAACTCAGGTGCTTTCAGAAACACCCTCATGGATAGACTCAGAAATCATGTTTTACCAGCCATCTGGACATCCTTTAGCCCAGTCAAGTTGATACATACATTTTTATTTTTTTGAGACAGAGTCTCACTTTGTTGCCCTGCGTAGAGTGCTGTGCTGTCAACAGCTCACAGCAATCTCAAATTCTTGGGCCCAAGTGATCCTCTTGCCTCAGCCTCCCACGTACCTGAGAGTACAAGTGCCCACCACAGCACCTGATTATATGTAGAGATAGGGCTTGCTTTTGCTCAGGCTGGTCTCAAACTCCTGAACTCAAGCAATCCACCCAGTGTGGTCTGCTAGAGTGTTAAGATTACAGGCGCGAGCCACCACGCTTCAACAACACATAAAATTAACCTTCATACCCCTTGTTACAAGCTATTATGAATCCTGGACTTGGTATGATTTGGAGTTAAAGATTATCCTTGTGCATCTGGCTTGTGGCCACCAAAAACAAACCTACAGGCTGGCAAACGCAGATGTATTTCAGGAGAAGAAAGATGAGGCCTGAATTGGGGCCTGGAATGAAATAGAAGAGGTAAGATGGAAAGGGATTTATAAAGCCACACAGAAAGATGAAGTGATCACTCAGGTGTGGGTTGGGGTGGAAAGAAAGTCAATGACAGTTTTAGTTTTTGCCTGTAGGGAAGTCATCTTTAGCACAAGGAAAAATCATATATATTTTAAAAATACATTGATACTGATAAAATATATTGATATGTTGATAGTTTACTTCCTAACTCATTGTCTGATAAAAAGATATCACCAAGAAAGAAAAATACAGACCAACGTCCCTTATGAATACAGGTGTAAAAACCTCTACAAAATACTGAAAAGTCTAATTCAATGACTTATTTATTTTTTTATTTTTTTGAGACAGAGTCTCACTTTGTCATCCTCGGTAGAGTACAGTGGCATCATAGCTCACAGCAATCTGTTTTTTTTTTTGAGACAGAGCCTCAAGCTATCCCCCTGGGTAGAGTGCCATAGCATCATAGCTCACAGCAACCTCCAACTCTTGGGCTCAAGCGAGTCTCCTACCTCTGCCTCCCAAGTAGCTGGGACCACAGGTGCCTGCCACAACGCCCGGCTACTTTTTGGTTGCAGCCATCATTGTTGTTTTGGCGGGCCCGGGCTGGATTCGAACCCACCACCTTAGGTGTATGTGGCTTGCGCCTTAGCCACTTGAGCCACAGGCGCCAAGCCTCTCACAGCAATCTTAAACTCTTGGGATCAAGCGATTCTCTTGCCTCAGCCTCCTGAGTACCTGGGACTACAGCACCCACTAAAATGCCTGGTTAGTTTTTCTATCATCAGTAGAGATAGGATTTTGCTCTTGCTCACGCTGATCTTGAACTTGTGAGCTAAGGCGATCCACCCATCTAGGTCTCTCAGAATGCTGGGATTACAGGAATGAGCCACCGTGCCTGGCCTCAATAACGTATTTTATTTTAATTTTTTTCTCCCTTTTGTATTTTTTTTTAAACACTGTATAACATCTATTTACTACTTGAAATAAAAACCAGGGATGAGGAGCAAGTCAGAAGGAATCTAGGGGACAGGAAAAGGGAGTGGAAGGGTGGAGAAAATAAACATGTTTCAAGGGGCTGGAAGGGAGGAAGAAATAAAGGGTGCCATAAGGGAGTGGCAGGGGAGAATCAATCAGCGTAACTCCAATGTGGACATAGTCCAGGACAGGTCTTTACCCTGGGCCTTGGTGTTGTTGTTGGCCTATTCCAGTGGTGGCTCCAGTTCACGGAAGAAGTTGTGACTGTCCTCCTGGTGCAGTCGCTTCATGGTTTGGAACCAGGACTGAAATTCTTTGTCTGGTTCAAAGCGGAAATTCTCTGCAGTCGCCTGAAGCAGCTGTAACTGCTTGGAGGATCTCGAGGGCATCCATAGCATTGTGCATCCTCTTCTTCAGCAGGACTAGGTTTGTGAGGAAGATTCCAAGAAAGGGAATGATGCCCTTCCATCTCCGCTGCCTCATCTGGGCTCTCTGGGGGTTGCTTTCCACGCTGGCCAGCTTGGAGATCCCCAGCTTGATCAGCTTTTCCCATGTTTTGCCATCCTCTTGTGCACACAGTTGTTCATAAGCTCTCTCTCTTTTGTATTTTTGAGACAGAGTCTCACTTGGTAGAATGCTGTGCTGTTACAGCTCACAGCAACCTCAAACTCCTGGGATTATGTGATTCTCTTGCCTCAACCTCCCAAGTAACTGATACTATTTTTTTTTTTTTTTGTAGTTTTCATTGTTTAACAGATTGGGGCTGGGTTCAAACCCACCACCCACCAAGCCTGGTGGACATATTTTATTTTATTACTTGTTTTAGAGACAGGGTCTGTCTTTGTTACCCAGGCTGGAAGGCAATCCTGCAATCAGGGCTCACTATAACCTCAAACACGTGGGCTCAGGAGAGCCTCCTGCCTCAGCCTTCTGAGTAGCTGAGACTAGAGGTGTGCACTACCGTGCTTGGCTGATTTTTTAAAAATTTTGGAGGGCAGGGCAAGGTGGTTCATGCCTGTAATCTCAGAACTCTGGAGGCCAAGGCAGGAGGATATCTTGAGCTCAAGAGTTGGAGACCAGCCTGAGCAAAAGCGAGACCACTAAAAATAGAAAATTAGCCTGAGGCTAGGCCAAGTGGCTAATGCCGGAATCCTAACACTCTGGGAGGCTGAGGCAGGTGAATTGCCTGAGCTCACAGGTTTGAGACCAGCTCGAGCAAGAGCCAGACCCCCATCTCTAAAAATAGCTGGGTGTTTTGGTGGGCACCTGTAGTCCCAGCAACTCAGGAGGCTGAGGCAACAGGATCTCTTAAGTCTAAGAGTTTGAGGTTGCTGTGAGCTATGATGCCACAGCACTCTACTGAGAGCAAGAAAGTTGAGACTCTGCCTCAAAAAAAAAAAAAAAGAACAGAAAAATTAGCCAGGCATTGTGATGGGCACCTGTAGTAGCTACTTGAGGGGCTGAGGCAAGAGGATAACTTGAATAAAGTGGCTTAACACTAAAATGTAAATAAAGTTTCATATTAATGGAGTCCACAGACAAGAAAAAAATTTAGTCGATTCCGTAAACATATATCTTGGATCATTTTCAGGGCAGCAGGTAATCCTATCCAAAAGGATAGTAAGTTTTTGATCCAAGCTTCAAATAGAAGGTGCCCTAGTTTTATTGACAAGAGGAGATAGGATTCTATAAAATAACTCTCCTATCCCAGTAGTTTCAAGGACAATATTACTGGTTTGTACAAAGGTCTATACACAGCACATGGTTTTATACATACATATACCAGAGCAAGGTACATGTAGGCCCCACATATGCATATAGTTAAGAAAATGAATTCATTTGAGCCAACTGAGGCTCAAGTTTTGCAGCTCTGCCCACACAAGTGATTTCTTTCTGCCTCATCAATGACAACAGAAAGACATCAACAATTTTAACCTTGAGATTAATTGTGCAGAAGTCAATTAGTGCAAAATATATATTTTTTTAAATTGGGGCTTCAGGAATGATGATTAATCAAAACTGAAATTATTGAGCAGCACCTGTGGCTCAGTGAGTAGAGCACTGGCCCCATATACCGTAGGTGGTGGGTTCGTAGCCAGGGCGTTGTGGTGGGCCCCTGTAGTATAATCCCAGCTACTTGGGAGGCTGAGGCAAGAGAATTGCTTAAACCCAAGAGCTGGAGGTTGCTGTGAGCTGTGACGGCATAGCACTCTACTGAGGGCGACAAAGTGAGACTCCGTCTCTAAAAAACAAAAAACAAACAAACAGAAAAAAAAACCCTGAAATTGTTTTCTTATGGGACCAGAAAGAAGGACCCTATTCTGGGTTTATAGACTGACCTCTGACCTCCGTCTCAGAGGGCCAGGCAGACTGGCCGTGACTGCAGAAGGCTGTAGACACCAGCAGAGGGCGCTGCGACACAGGAAAAGTGAACAGAAAGCTTTTTTTTTTTTTTTTACAGGAGCAAGTGAACTAATGAAGTGTTGCCCTGTGAGTGGCTAAATGACTCACGGCTGAGTAAAGTTGAGGACATCAGAGTAAATAGAAGTAATCTCAATGAACAATAACATAAGTGGCCACAAAGCCAAGCAGCCAGGTTTAGATAAATTACTAAGAAATGGGGCGATGCCTGTGGCCCAGTGATTAGGGCGCCGATCCCATATACCAAGGGTGGAGGGTTCAAACCCGGCCCCGACCAAACTGCAACAAAAAATAGCCGGGAGCTGGGGCAGGCGCCTGTGGTCCCAGCTATTCGGGAGGATGAGGCAAGAGAATCTCCTAAGCCCAAGAGCTGGAGGTTGTTGTGAGCTGTGATGTTACGGCACTCTTCCAAGGTGGTCAAAGTGAGACTCTGTCTCTAAAAAAAAAAAAAAAATTACTAAGAAATGCAAGAGAAAGAATGCCACTGTTCCTGTAGGGGAACAAGAAAGATCTCTTAATTGTTAAAAACCGGTGATTATCAGCAGAAGATAAAGCCAGTACACAAGGTCACCTGGAAATTGCTGTGGTCTCATGTGTTAAGATCCTTAGCAGTGAGTGATTCTAGGACACCTTTATTCAGCAGACATTTGCCGAGGTGATTCAATTGTGACCAAGATGGAAGAGATTTTCCTTTTTTTGAGAGAGAGAGAGGGTCTCACCTCAAACTCTTGGGCTCAAGTGATCCTCCTGCCTCAGCCTTCTGAGTAGCTGGGGCTACAGGCACCTGCTGCAACACCTAGCTAGGTTTTCTATTTTTTTTTTTTTTTGAGACGGAGCCTCAAGCTATCCCCCTGGGTAGAGTGCCATGGCATCACAGCTCATAGCAACCTCCAACTCCTGGGCTCAAGCGAGTCTCCTGCCTCCACCTCCCAAGTAGCTGGGACCA
>CAUYQV010001961.1:0-13857 GCA_963574575.1 Galagoides demidoff | reverse complement strand
GCTGTGTTGATCAGTTTGATGGAAGTATTTCGGATTGCATGTGAAAACCCCACACTGTACCCCAGAAGTGTATTAATGTACATAGTTACCATTCAATTTAAAAAGAAAAAGAAAAGAAAAGAAATACCTCTCTATCTTTGTTTCTTTATATATAGGGGATTTATGTAAGGATTAAGTGAAACAAAGCTTGTCAAACAGGAGGAACTAAATAACTGTTAGTGGGCATCCCCCCGGAACCATCCTCAATGTGGGAAGTGACTTCTACACTTCCGATGACCAACCCACCCCCCAGCCCCAGCCAGTCAGGCCTGAGGAGTACTTTGACGACCTAGTAGAAATGCAGCTCGTTGGCAAAGGAGAAAGCGATCCCTTTCTATGTGGAATAAAAACCCCTTAGAATCACTTATTAAATTTGCAGTCCGAATAGCCGTCCCTTGAAAAGCTCTCATTTCAGTACTGTATTGGGGCTGACTATGGCATCACAAATATCCTCATTTTTCACAATACTGAAATTCACAATTTCATGTCCTTGTGACAGAGCAAATTGCAGTCGCTGATAGCTGTCAGTGGAGGGTATGCAGGAGACCTATCTGTCCTCCACTCTGACAGCCTCAATCCACCACTGAAAGATGACTGCTCACCTCCAAAGACTCTGCCTGT
Organism: Galagoides demidoff; assembly: GCA_963574575.1. Classification (NCBI taxonomy): domain Eukaryota; kingdom Metazoa; phylum Chordata; class Mammalia; order Primates; family Galagidae; genus Galagoides; species Galagoides demidoff. Next base: position 13,197 of record CAUYQV010001961.1, on the reverse strand, counting down.
CTGTTGCTGACTCATTCTCCAGCTGGTTATGAACCAAACAGAGGCAGCAATTTCTCCTCCCTTCAGGAAATGCCAACTGGAGCAGGTGATACTCTTTCTCTTTGTCTGCACCACACCTCTCCAACAGAGGAAAGAAAATGCCACTTGGCTGACAAAGCCATTTTTACACTGACAGTTTAAATACACTTCCAGCTGCCCTCAGCTTCCGAGACAGCTCAATTGGAGTAAATCTGCTCTTAGGTTTCCCCCTACACCATGTATAGATTTGTAAAGACAGCCAAGGACTTCATGGCGCTGAGAACAATGCAGGTTTCATTTTAAAATACATACCTGCTAAGCTGCTATTCATCAAAGAGCTCCCTGGTATTTTATGAGTCTCTCTCTGCTGCTCCTATCAGCATCTTTAAAAAGCTGGTCATTAACAGAGTTTCTTTCACTTTATGGATAAAGAAAATACATTTTCAAAAAGAAAAGAACAGATGTTATGCAGAAAATCCCAACAGAATGTCCATGATCATTCAAGAAATTTAATCCAAGCTTTCTGAAATCAAACAGGGATTTGTTTGCCTGTTTTGAGCTATGGCCCCAGTTGGAAAGGAAACTGATCAACTTACCATGTTACCTTTGATTGGACCTCCCACTCTGAAATCAACCAAGGGAAAAATAATGACCAGTGTCTAGTCCTGCATTTCTCCTAAAAAAGCAGAATTTCATCCTGAGATAAACAAAAACAGAGTCTTTCTGTCTCTCATTAGTCACAATACAGATAAAACCTTAAACTCTTGCCAGGGACTTATTGAAGTTACTTTTATGTTTTACCATCCTGATGTACCCGTGCTACACACCTCATTGCTGAATATCATTACAGTCACCTTTGAAGTACTCCCCTCGGGAAGCTAGGCATCCACACCGGTGCCTAGTCCACCCTTCACAGCACTTTTTCTAAGATGAGTTCACAAACTTAATTGTTCAACCTTGTATATGTGATGACCAGTAGCTCTTGCAGACACAATAATCGTGTGAGAAAATAATGATGTTTTTCCACTGTAAACAGATTATAGCCTTGGTAACCTTGGGGCATTTTCTTTTAACACCTGTTGTATTATTTTATGTGGCAAGCCAGTTTTAAAGGCTGGACTACCCTGGAGTAGCCTACTAATATAGGAGAGGAAAGAGTGATGGGGGGGATGAGTTTCCTGGCAGGGAAGAATATGTTATCCTTGACATCATTTAGAATTGCTGGAGCATGGTAATAATAAAATGTGGGCCTTTCCCACTGCCTCTCCCCCACCGTTGGGTATTCTTGTTTCCGTGCAAAATGCAGCAAGTGAGCACCCCATCTCCTTATGCATTTGTTCCTAAGTTTTCCTTTCATAATCCACCCTATTATGGGATTGCTCCAGGTCTCCAAGGCAAGTAGAAGGCAATGACCATCTCTTTTAGTTTTGAAAGTATACTACAGGTTGAGTATCCTTATCTGAAATGCTAGATACCAGAAGTGTTTCAGATTGATGACGTTTTTATTTGTTGAATTTTGGAATATTTGCATTACCTTAAAAATACACTTACCATCTCAGTGCCCATAGCACAGTGGTTTCAGCACCAGCCACATACACTGAAGCTGATAGGTTGGAACCCAGCCTGGGCCAGCTAAGAAACAATGACAACTGCAGCAACAACAACAAAAAAAAACTGTGGCAGGTGGTTGCAGTCCCAGCTACTTGGGAGGCTGAGGCAGGAGAATCGCTTACACCCAAGAGTTTGAGGTTGCTATGAGCTGTGATGCCATGGCGCTCTACCGTAGGGTGACATAGTGAGACTCTCTGTCAAAAAAAAAAAAATGCACTTCCCAGTTGTGCATCCCAAATCTGAAAATCCAGAATGCCCCAATGAGTGTTTCCTTTGAGTGCCATGTTGGCACTCAGCAAGTTTAAGATTTGAGGGTTTTGTTTATTTTTATTTCAAAATATTAAGCAGATACAAATGTTTTTGTTGCATGGATACCTTTTATAATGTTTAAGTCAGGGCGGTTAGTTTGCCCATCACCCGAATAGTGTTCATTGTGCTCAATAGTTAAGTTTTTACTCCCCTTCTCCCCTCGAGACCTTTTTGATTTCCTGTGACCTTTATATCTCTTGGTGAAAGTATGTGCCAGCTGATTAGCTCCCCGTTCTCAGTGAGTAGTGTTTATTTTTTCATCCTGAGATACTTCATTTAGGATAACCTTCTCCAATTTCATCCAAGTTTCTGCAAAAAACATTATTTCATTATTTTTTATGGCTGAGTAGCACTCCACAGTGTATATATACATATACCACATTTTTTAAATCCACTCATGAATTGATGGGTACTTGGGTTGATTTCACGTCTTTGTGATTGTGAATTGTACTGTGGTAAACATGTGGATGTAGTTCTCTTTTTATAAGGAGAGAGACCTCTGCCTCATGTCTTAGTCATCCAACGTTTTGCATCTTCTTAGCAGGCTCTGTCTGAGGTCTTCATTGGGCTCAATTCCCATTGGCCCAATCTTATTGACACACCTGGGAATTTCTCAACACCTCTTAATTCAGGCTGCTATAATGGAGTAACAAACTGGTAACTAATAAACAACAGTAATTTCTCTTACAGTCTGGATGCTGAAAATTCAAAATCAGGCTGCCAGTACAGCTGGGCTCTAGTGAGGGCCCCTTGTGAGTTGCAGACTGCCAACTTCTTGTATCCTCATGTGGTGGGAAAAACAGTGAGAGAGTTCTCTAGGGTCCCTTTCATAAGGGCATTAAGCCCTTCCTGAGACCTCATAGCCTCACTACCCCCAGAGGCCTAACTTCTTAATACCATCACATTGGGGGTTAGGAGCTCTACATTTAAATTTGGGGAGAACACATTCAGTCCATACAATACTGTGTTAGGATTTTCTTTCATTCTTTTCTTTTGTTTTCCTGTTAATATTTATATAGCATAAAATGAAACCAAACTAAAAATAAATGGAGACATGAGAAAAGGGTCAAAACATTCACTGAGAACTCTAGTGAAGTAAAAATAAGCACAATTAAAACAGGAGTGATGTCAACTCCGATGTCGCAAAGGGGCCTGGGAGTCCAAGGCCTCGCCTGGACTGGGTCTTTCTGTGTCTTTGCTGGGTTTTGTGTTGGAAACTCCCATGACATCACAAGAAGAGCTGAGACAAATCCCATGAAAGGACAAAGTGAACTGAGGAGAGTCAGTAGGGATGATCCTGGCTCTGCATTTGAAGAAATTCCCAAATGCCTGGTTCTCCACTAAGGGCAATGTGTTGGATGTTTGGATCGGAGGTGGCTTGGCTAGAAAATCAGCACAGAGTTAGAAAACAGAAAATCAGGAGCCAAACCAGGAGGGAGAAACTAGCCTGTTCTTCTGGGGTGAGGGAAAACAAAGAGCCTGAAAGAAGCAGGAGAAATGGGCTCAACAGTGTCGGAGAGTGGGCAGGGCCAGGAGGGGCTAGGACCCACAGAGCTCAGAGAGTCCAGTCTAGAGGGAGAAGAGGAGCAGTCAGAAGTGAGACTGAAGTAGAAGGTCGGATTGCGGGTCATGCCCCCAAAAACAAGCAGAGAAGGCCAGACAAGCTGAAGACTGAGCTGGGCAAGGTGGAGACTGAGCAGAACAAGTTCCCAAGACTCTGCTTACACAGGACGCTGCAGCCAAGGGCAGGACAGAACTTGTTGAGGGCTGCATGCTCATTCTGCAGGACAAATGAGCCTTCACAAGAGTGTGTTTCATCCCTTCATGCAGCTTTTTACCAGAGAAGCAGCAACAAACCATTCCCTCACCAGCCCAAAGCAACTTATCCCTTGAGATTCCATGTGGGGGACACCACACAACACAATGGACACTGTCCTCAATTTGAGTTTTCCAGTTATGCAAAGGCCATTTACCAAAAGCTGCTGCTTCTAACAACCTCTGATAAAACCCAGAAGCATAATGCCAAAGAGAGGTTTGGGGCAGTCATTCTGCCAGGGATAAGCTAACAGGGACTGCTGGTTCAGTGTGTAGGACTCCAAACCACCAGCATCTTCTCCTGAGCTTTGAGAAAGGCAGCATTACTTGTAGCCCTCAGGGACAGGGGTTGGGGCATAAGTAGCAATGGCACATGGGGATGTTCGGACTAACTGGAAAAACAGCACAGTATTGATTCAGCCCTGGGAAGTCCAGTACCTCTTGTCCAATCAAAGCCCCTGATGGAATCTCCATCCTTCCTTTGGGATGAGAAGGGGAGAGAAAGGGCACAAACCTCTGTCCTTGAGTTTTCTAAGCAGTGACGAGAAAAGAACTGGAAGAGCCTGAGTCATGGCTGCCCCCTTGCTGGAGCTACACAGGAGCAGCTGTCTCATGCTTCCAGGGAGGCTCTCTGGGGACTGGAAACTTGCTTGAAGAGTTCTTATCAACTGTGCAATGGAATAACCTAGCATTAATTGTACTGTTTCCTTGGAGCAACTGACATTCTTGGTCTCTCACCCCATGTTGAAGGACAGCTTTATAGCTTCTCATCACTCCTGGGCTCATAATGTTCTCTCTGCAGCCATGCTGTCTCTAAATGTGATGCTGAGATAATTTTCTGTAATTATATTCCCAAGGTACAGCATGATTTTTAAAGGTGGGTGCTTGACACGTGCAGGCAGTGTCTACAAATGGCAAACCATGAAAGGAGATGGTAACAAAATGTTTGACTGCCCCTCCTGCAATACTGTCCTATCTCTCCACTGAAAAGTGAGATGTATTTAACTCGGTGTTGAATATTTTAGAGCTCACCTTTTCCCAGTGGCCTCCCTGGTGCACAAACCACATTCACCCAACACTCTCATATATTCCCGTCCTGAGTTAGGAAACACACACACACACAATGGGAAGTCACTTCTATTCAGAAAGCCCCAGCCCAAGAGAACAACTCAAAGGGAGCCATAGCTGGGCCAAGGTCAACATGGACCTGGGAGGGCAGTGGGCAGCTCGATGACCTTTCTCATGTCCTTGCCCTCAGGCATCAACCACTGGTTGTCTGTAACCTTCTGGTTGTGTGTCCCTCAGTCATACAGGAGTGGCAGAAGAGAGGCGGGCAGCCCTGGCAGCTCATTGAACCCGTGGATGGATTCCACCCCAACGAGGTGAGCGCAGCCACAGTGCCGCTGAAGGCTGTTTGTTTTTTACCATACTCATGCATTCATGTGTTTATTTTTATCCTGTTTCTTCCACAAAGGATTTGAGGTAATGTGCAAACATGTGTAAGATAAATTTAATAAAAATGAAGTAAAAATCAAGACAGAAGGAAAATAAGGTAAAAATTATACTTAGATTCCTGACAGTTTCTACAGGTGATAAAACATGTGTAGGACAGTCCTGGGACACTCCAGAGGGGGACTGCAGAACCAGCTCTGTGCTTCCTAGCAGCTGATGCTAAGGGGGCATAAGTCATAGCCTCTTTAAGATAAAAAATAATGTAAAGTGAGTTGAGAGCACATGAAAGGAAGGAAAGAAGGAAGAGAGGAGGAAGGGAGGGAGGGAGGGAAGATGGAAAGGAGGAAGGAAGGAAGGAAATCACAAGAATTCTTGGAAGTGAGATGCATGAGAATTCCCAAGGGCTGGGTCCTTAGTAGAATCCTATATTACCAGCTATTTCTCATGGAAGATTCCAGAGTGTGGTTCTGTAAAGCAGCTGCTCCTCTTGCCCTTCACTCCATGTGGGGGGCTAGAGGGTGAGTGCTCTCCCTCCCGTCTCCACCCCCATCCCATTATCCTGGTTTCAACCAGAGAAGCTCCACTTTTATCTGTTGTGTACTGGACTTGCTCATGACATGTCTTTATTAAAAAGAAGAAGAAAAAGAAGGAAGAAATAAGGGAGTGATTCGGCCACTTTGACAATTTTGAAAGCTGGGTTCTGTGGGAAGGGACGGGCTGTATGCTCTCAGGCAGCCCTCCCTGGCTGCAGGCGTCCACCCCAGCCTCTGGTGAGTGTGTGATGTGGGACTGACAAGGCTACAAACCTCAGAAGCACTCTGGAGAGGGGACTGTGGTCCCTGGTGGCCTGGGTCTCTGGTCATCTGGGTAATGAGGAGGGCTGGTCAGCCCCTCAGAAGCCTGAATAGGCCCACAGACCTCCTTCCCTCTGAGCTCTGGGCTCAGTGAGTGCCCATGGGCAGGGCTAAGAATCTTCTAGAAAAGAAAAAGAAAAAAATGGTGCTACTCCCTAATATAAACAGCAGAGTCTCACAAATCCTGGGCTAATTTTAAAGCAAGTATAAATGCCCCCATCACTGGTTTATATTGCCACAAAAAAACTCTGAATAATGCATTTCAGAATATCTAAACTTCCTGTACATCAGTTGCATGACCTGATCAATGAGAATTATCAGTTAGAAGTTAGTTAAACATCAGAGTCTGCCCCTGCCAAAATGGTATCTTTGGTTTTGGAAGAGTTAATGTGCAGTCCTTGTTTCTGACAATAATTAGGTAGTTGGCAGGTCATTCTCTGCACATAACACAATTCTGCCTTCTGATTCTGTAGAGACAGGGGTTATGAAAATAGGGTCAGGCAAGGTGTCAGTTGGAAACTAACAAGAAGAGGGTCAAAGACAGTTTTGTTGTTTTCCTTGGGACACAGTTGACCCATTGAATGACTATCCTGTCCCTGACTCAAAATAGTATTAGGGTTTCAGGTCTGTCAAATTAGAGACTATCTTATACTCAAAGAACTTCACCTATATCTGGTTATTGAAAAATAGAGACAAAAGCTGAAGATTAACATGTGCCCCAATCTTAGGCTAATCCTGTAAGATTTGTTCACACACTGGTGACAAAGATCACAGCTGTGGAGAGCCATGCCTGGAGCTTGCCCTTGTATCCTGTGCATTGTGCTGGGAAGTCCAGACCGGAAACATGCCATCCAGATGGACTTACTGAGTGCCCACCCAGTGTCGAACACAGTGAGAACTCAAGCAGGAACAAGAAACCACCCCTGCTGTTTAAGAGTACAATACAGATAGCTTAGCACCTGTGGCTCAAGGGGCTAAGGCACCAGCCACATACACCTAAGGTGGCAGGTTTGAGTCCAGCTCAGGCCCACCAAACAATGACAGCTGCAACCAAAAAGTAGCCAGGCATTGTGGCAGGCACCTGTGGTCCCAGCTGCTTGGGAGGCTGAGGCAGGAGACTCGCTTGAGCCCAGGAGTTGGAGGTTGCTGTGAGCTGTGATGCCACAGCACTCTACCCAGGGGGAAAGCTTGAGGCTCTGTCTCAAAAAAAGAGTACAATACAGAGCAGGAGAACGAGGAGTAAAGAGGAGATCAAAGAAAAATATGGTCCACAGGAACGTATGGGGCGGCTGGGAGAGAGGGGTGCTAGGAAAGGTTTTCCAGAAGAGGTGAAGTGAGAATTAAGAGTGAAGGGGAGCAGAGGAGTGCAGAATGTGTGTTGAGCAGAGGAAAGACCTGAATATGAAAGAAAGTATGGCGCATCGGAGGAATTCAAAGTGCCTCACTAGAGCATGAACAGAGCTGGGAGGGAGGAATCCACTGCTGTATTCAGGGTCCAGCCAGGGCAAGGTCTGCACGGGTTTCACCCTCATCCTGAGGGGAATGGACACCACTGGAAGTTTGTAAGCAAGAAAGAAACAGCCAGACTTGTGCTCTGAAAAAATATCTGTGGTAACAGTGTGGACAATGGGTAAGGGGCCAGTCCAGATAGACTGAGAAAAATGGAAGGAAAATGTGTATTTTTTTCAAAAAATCAGCACCTCTTACTTGACCTTCTATAAGGTATAAAACTCTTGATGTAACTAACAGGGAAAAAAAAAAAAAAACTTAAGGGACCAGTCTCAAAGTGAAAAGACCCCAAGGCAAAGTCTTATCAGAGATTGCACTCAAGAAATCAAACTCAAGCACATGCAGAGTCCGCAGAGCTTCTGCCCAAGCTCATGCATTCTCTATGGTGGTCACAACCCAACAGGAGAATGGATGGCTCAGACACTTCCAAACAATTGGTGAAGCAATTGTATAAAGCAGTGGTTCTCGACCTTCCTAATGCCACAGCCCTTTAGTACAGTTCCTGTGGGTCACGACCCACAGGTTAAGAACAGGTGTTATGAATTGAATATGTTTATATGCAACTTAGCAAGAGAGCAAGAAAGTGGACTCTGAAAGATGTTTATAAAGGAAGAAACCCAGGACAGCCTAACTCTGTTAACCGGAAGATTCCAGTTAACCAGAACAGCCCTTCTCCAGAGCATTTTTTAAGACTATATTTAATTTCATGTGAATATTGTGAATATTGTATGCTCTGGTAGGAGGAGGATGTCTCCATCCCCTGTCCGAAGGGACATACTGGGGCGGGGTGGGGGGGCATTATGAGCAAAGTTTCCACTGGTAAAATGAATTAGCTTGCATCCATCTGATGGTACAACCTGCACCAAATAGAAGCTGATACAGATCTACCTTTAGTGACACAGAAATATGGCTGCAATAAGAAGAAAGTAAATAAGAGCAGACGACAGATTGTAGGGGCGATGACACAACTGTATGCATGTGTTAACACTCATAAAACTGTTTACCACAGAGAATTAATTTGCCTGTGTGTAAATTAGACCTCAAGAAGAGCAGATCATAAGATAATATTCTCAGAGGGGTCTGGTTTGCACGTGTGTTTGTGTGTGTGTGTGTGTGTATTCAGAGGTGAAATCAGACAGGCTCTGTACCCAGTGTTAACCCAGGCTACCTCTGCTATAATTACAGATAACCTTCTTTCTGTTTTTCTCTTTTTGCTTGATTGTCTTTCTCAATTTTTCTAGAATAAATAGGTTTTGCTTCAATACCTTTAACTATGAGTAGAGACACACAAAAGAATATCTGTGTTCAAAACCCAACTAATGGCTCGGCGCCTGTGGCTCAATTGGCTAAGGCGCCAGCCACGTACACCTAAGGTGGCGGATTCGAATCCCCAGCCCGGGCCCGCCAAACAGCAATGATGGCTGCAACCAAAAAAAAAAACGGCCAGGCGTTGTGGCGGGCGCCTGTGGTTCCAGCTACTTGGGAGGCGGAGGCAGGAGACTCGCTTGAGCCCAGGAGTTGGAGGTTGCTATGAGCTGTGATGCCATGGCACTCTACCCAGGGGGATTGCTTGAGGCTCCGTCTCAAAAAAAAAATATATATATATATATGGCATAAGAAGACTAAAACTTTATCTCTTGTAATAAGTTATTAAGCCAAGATATATCAGTACAGTATAATTATTTTATTAATATTTAGAAATAAGGAGGCAAATAGCAGAAGAAACAGCTAAAACAATGAAAAGTACTGTACTTGCCTCTGGGAAAGAAGAGAGTAAGGGACTTTTATTTTTTATAATTCTTATAACTGCTTGACTTTTTAATTATGCACATGCATTATTTTCATAAAAATAAGTTTGAAAATACAAATAGCATTTGGACACAGACAGGAAATATAAGAGCATCACAGCCAAGAGAAATGACAAATATGCGGAAGTGAAAATATTTCAGTAAATAGTAAGTAGTAAGTAGACCTGCCCAAAGTAGCAATGGATTCATGCTCAGGAGTAGTAAATGATACAGAATTTTAACTCCCTCTCTCAGGAAGCTAATGGAATATGCATTTCATCAAACTAGAGAATAAACCAAAAAAGAGGAAGACATAAGCTCCAGAAAATGGGATGAACATAAAAGAGAGAGGAAAGGAATTCCCTGCATGATAATGAATAAAAGGTCAAGGTTAGACAGCTGTGTAGCAAAACTAGAGAGGCCAGAGGGGAGTAGAAAGATAGAGGGATCAAGGAGGTATGTCTCTAGCAAAAAAAGAAAAAAAAATTGGCTGGGTGCAGTACCTTTTGCACATTGGGCAGCTGAAGTAGGAGGATTGCTTGAGCTCAGGAATTTGAGACCAGCCTGGGCAAAAGGTAGACCTCATCTCTACTAAAAATAGAAAAATTAGCCAGGCATGGTGCTGTGCACCTGTAGTCCCAGCTATTCAGCAGGCTGAGGCAAGAGTATTGCTTGAGCTTGGGAATCTGAGGTTACAGTAAGCTATGATGATGCCACTGCACTCTAACCAGCCACAGAATTTATATAAAATTTTTCAGGAACCAGCGCAAGGATGGAGAACAAACCTGAGTGGGAATGATCAGGAATGAGAGAAAAGAGACAAGAGACAAGATGAGATCAGGAGGGCTGGAATAGCTAAGGCTTTAGCCAGAGCCAAAATACAAAATCAGCTTCATTTTATAGTATCTCAGCAGGGTTGTTTATGAAGAAGTAGCATAGACAAAGAACATATTTTTGGTCTTACAATATGATTGGAAAATGTAAATAACTGTATCAAGAAAAATTCACGGCTTGGCACCTATAGCTCAGTGGCTAGAGGCTGGCAGGCTCAAATCCAGCCCGGGCCTGCCAAACAACAATGACCACTGCAACCAAAAAATAGCCAGGTGTTGTGGGAGGTGGCTGTAGTCCCAGCTACTTGGGAGGCTGAGGCAAGAGAATCACTTAAGGGGTGGCGCCTGTGGCTCAAAGGTATAGGGCACTGGCCCCATATGCCGGAAGTTGTGGGTTCAAAACCCAGCCCTGGCTAAAAACCGCAAAAAAAAAAAAAGAGAATCACTTAAGCCCAAGAGTTTGAGGTTGCTGTGAGCTGTGACACCACGGCTTTCTATCCAGGGCAACATAGTGATACTCTGTCTCAAAAAATAGATAAATAAATATTTTTTAAAAAGAACAATTCATTCTTTTTTTTTTTTTGAGACGGAGCCTCAAGCTATCCCCCTGGGTAGAGTGCCATGGCATCACAGCTCATAGCAACCTCCAACTCCTGGGCTCAAGCGAGTCTCCAGCCTCTGCCTCCCAAGTAGCTGGGACCACAGACGCCCACCACAATGCCCGGCCATTTTTTGGTTGTAGCCATCATTGTTGTTTGGCGGGCCCGGGCTGGGAATTCGAACCCACCACCTTAGGTGTATGTGGCTGGCGCCTTAGCCGACTGAGCCACAGGTGCCGAGCCAAGAACAATTCATTCTTTTGATGATTTTTACTGCATATCATTGTCAACATATGTTAAAGATAAGAAATAAAAGGGAAGGGTTGCATACTTTTCTCTATAGTTTCTAAGGATTAACTAGGTAAAGAAAGAGATACGTGACTTCTGGCAAAACATCTATGAAGGAGAAAAACATGTTGTTTTAAGAGGAGGAAAAACGTGTTGACTCAGCAGGAGGAAAGCAGTTGAAGGTCATCCCCTGAATGTCTCCCAGGCCATGGGGGCCCTGCCACCTCACAGCCTGCTCTGCACAAAAAATGAAAAATAAAAGAAAAAGAAAAAAACTGAAAGTTTGTCAGATGTATTTGACTATCAGAGACCAGTATTCAGAAAAGTATTATACTTCTATGGGAAAATTTGAAGAGAGGTTAGTGAGACACACACAGAAAGTGAAGCAGGCTTGGTGCCTGTGGCTCATCGGCTAAGGCGCCAGCCATGTACACCTAAGGTGGCGAGTTCAAATCCAGCCCGGGCCTGCCAAACAACAACAATGGCTGCAACCAAAAAAAAAAAAAATAGCCAGGTGTTGTGGCGGGCACCTGTGGTCCCAGCTACTCGGGAGGCTGAGGCAGGAGACTCACTTGAGCCCAGGATTTGGAGGTTGCTGTGAGCAGTGAGGCCATGGCACTCTACCCAGGGGGACAGCTTGAGGCTCTGTCTCAAAAAAAAAAAAAAAAAAGAAAGAAAAGTGAAGCAAACAAACTAACAAAAAAGGAGGCAACTTTCTACTCCAGGAAAAACCGAAAGTTGCTCAAGATAATAAATATCATGATAAAATGTTACTTGGTTCCACAGTGAAAGTCGTTTACATAGTCATAGCAGTTAAAACACATTGCATTATGAACTATAAATGCTGGAAGCAGAGATAATTTCTAAGCAAGAAACTGTGACTGTTTTTAAACTTTATTAGAAGCTGACAATGAAGACAGTTATATTGCCTGGTAGTAAAAATGACTCACTAGTTTGGAACCTGTGTAACCTTACCCTGTGTAAATGGGGATGGACTGACGGAAGGTACTTGCTAGACTAGTACTGCTACCAGCAATTTGGATCAGCACAGCAGCCAAACCTAATGTCCCTTCCAAAGGTGGAAAAGTTTGAGTAAAAATAAATGACAAGTGGAGAAAAGGAGGAGTTATAGCTCATGGTAAAGAAGTGAAAAATAGGTTATACATTGAGGGGAATCCAATATTACATGAAGAGGCTCGTAGCAAAAGATGACGTTCTCTCTTACCTCAGTTATACCAGATACTGAAAGGCATCTGATATAAAAAGCTTCAGCTTTACGTTTGCAGAGACCACTCCTACTTTTGGATCCTGACAAGACTGAATGGAAGACTGCAAACCTGAGTGACCTTATCGTGGGAGACATTCATACAATATGCCCGACTGGACTAATTATTAATTATTATGTATAGTCTTCTGATGTAGAGGGTCTGTGTTCAAAAACCAGAGGATACTGTGTGGTCTTATGACATATATATTTTTTCATCCATAAAATAGTCTATGTTACTGATTTACAAAATTAAAACTCTTTTGTAGGTTGAAGGGAAAACAAGCTGGAGAGGACTGTGTTATAAGAGGTCTAAATTGTTCTTCATAATAAAAAGGAAATAAATAGTATGTAAAAATTGAAAGATTAAAAAATATCAGTATAAGTACATTATATAGAAATATGGAAGTAAATGCTAAGAGAAACAGCTACAATTATTATTATTATTATTATTTTGTAGAGACAGAGTTTTATTTTGTTGCCCTCGGTAGAGTGCTGTGCTGTCACAGCTCACAGCAACCTCCAGCACTTGGGCTCAGGCGATTCTCATGCCTCAGCCTCCCATGTAGCTGGGACTACAGACGCCTGCCACAATGCCTCTCTATAAACAGCTAAAATTTTTTTTTTTTTTTGAGACGGAGCCTCAAGCTATCCCCTGGGTAGAGTGCCATGGCATCACAGCTCATAGCAACCTCCAATTCCTGGGCTCAAGCGAGACTCCTGCCTCCGCCTCCCAAGTAGCTGGGACCACAGGCGCCCGCCACAACGCCCGGCCATTTTTTGGTTGCAGCCATCATTGTTGTTTGGCGGGCCCGGGCTGGGGATTCGAACCCGCCACCTTAGGTGTACGTGGCTGGC
>CAUYQV010001960.1:0-90945 GCA_963574575.1 Galagoides demidoff | reverse complement strand
AAACTGTTGTATATGTATACCATGCCATTCAAAAAGATGGAGACTCTACATCTTTTACATTCATCTAGGTTGAGTTGAAATACAGTTTTCTTAGTAAATTATTGAAAGAACAGAAAAATAAATATCCAATGTACTCCATACTAATATTAAATTGATATATAACCAATTGCATGTTCATAAGAACAATAAAACATTAATATAGTCCAGTTTGAGGGTAGAGGGGAAGCAGGAGGGGGAGGACGTTTGGCAGAAGGAGGGAGGGCATGAGGTGGGATCTCACCTAATGTGCACAGTGTGAGGGTATATAACATGCCCCCTGGGTGAGGGGGTCTTCTACAAATGGAACTTTACCCTGGAAGTGAGAACAATGTAACCTAAAAATTGTATCCTCATATTAATTTGAAAAAATAAAAAAAAATAGCCAAAAAAATTTAAAAAAAAATAGACTTACCATTTGATCCAACAGTCCCACTACTAGGTAGCTACCCAAAGGAAAAAAGTCATTTTATTAAAAAGACACACACTCCAATGTTTACTCAATCACAAAGATGTGGAATCAACCCACTTGTCCATCAATACATGAGTGCATTAACAAAATGTGGTTTATGTATACTGTAGAGTACTAATCAGCCATAAAATAATGGCGACTCTATTGTTCACCACAAATAAATGGTGTTACCTATTGTAACAACTGGAATGGAACTGGAAACCATTCTTCTAAGTGAAGTGTCATGAGAATTGAAAAAACAAACATCACAGGTACTGTTAAGCTAGAACTGAGTGATCAACACCCATGTGCACATTTGATAGTAAAACTCAACAGAAAGCAATCAGGTGGGAGGGAAGGGGAAAGGCAGGGAATTTACACCTAATGGACACAATGGACATTATCCAGGTGAGGGATACACTTAATAAACTTCCACTCAAACTGTGCAAAAGCAATTTATGTAACCAAAACATGTGTGCCCCATCATATTCTGAAATTGTTAAAATACATTTTTAAAAACTATACTTTCAATTTTTAAAAAAATAGGAGCTAAATTAGGAAAGGCTTATAGACAAGCAAAAGAGAAGCATGATTGGCAGAACCCTCAAAATCTCCCCAATTTCCAGGCCTTGGTGTAAACACACCTCCCAGTTATTCAATCAAACACTAATGTAGGTGTTGCTATGAAGGGATTTTGTGATGCAATGAAGGTTCCAGGTCATTTAAGGTACAAAAATATTCCAGGAGAACCTGACCTAATCACAAGTCCCTTAATCTATGTCTAGAGGTCAGTGACAGGAAAATTACAGAGATTCAAATCATGATTAGGATTTGGCATGACAGAAGTTTTCCAGTGCTAGCTTTGAAGATGGCAGGGACCATACGGAAACACTTGCAAATGGCCTTTGGAAGCTGAAAGTGGACTCTGGCAAAAAGCCAGCAAGGAAACAGGGACCTCAGACTTAAAATAAAAAAGGGCTTAAAATAACACAAATTCATATTACAGCTTTTGTAGGTCAGATGTCCTGATTACATGGTTGAGTTCTATACTTGAGGTATCATAAGACCGAAATCAAGGTATTGAGCAGGCTGAGTTCTTAAATGGAGGCTCTGAGGAATAATCCACTTCCAGATTCATTTCTGTGGCATTCTTGGTCCTGCTTATCCAGCTTAGTCTCATAGAATAAGAAAATATTTCAGTTGCCTTCAGTTATCACGGGCCTACCCAAAGATTGAGAGGCGAATGCTTGATTATTTGAAAGCATTTCAAAATTGTTCACAAAACAAGCAAGAGTTGAAAAATAGCTCACTCTAAGTTAAACTAATTCATAAGGAACAATAAAAGAGTTCAGTAAACATTAAGGCAGGGCATGGTGCTTCACACTTGTAATCCTAGCACTCTTGGGAGGATGAGGCAGGTGGATTGCTGAAGGTCATGAGTTCGAGACCAGTGAGAACAAAAGTGAGACCTCATCTCTATTAAAACAGAAAAACTGAGGCAAGAGGTTCTCTTGACCCAAGAGTTGGAGGTTGCCATGAGCTATGACACCACAGCACTCTACCCAGGGCAACACCTTGAGACTCTGTCTCAAAAAAAAAAAAAAGAAAAAGAAGTGAATAAACGTTGAAGAGAACTTGATTGATAGAGTTATTTTGGTTGTATGATATTCAGGTACCCTGATTTACTTTGGTCTTTATCTTTAATACGAAAATAATTACTATACTATTACTTCATAGGGTATGAAGTACCTAAGACCAAATTTACTAAAATATACAAAGGACTTTTCAAGCTGTAAAACATTTTACAGATTTTAATTACAATTATTTCTGCATCTAGTCATAGTTATTTGTCTCCAGCCCATGGATTATCCCAGTGCATTTAAATTAACCTAAAATGTGGCTGTGAAAATTCTTAATATTTTACTTTATTTCTAGTTTTAATCAATAGCTTACTGAAATTAGTGCTACATAGTGTGTACATCATAAAATTAACTACAAAGTAAACTGGAAGACTGATTATAAGTAATGGATTATTTTATCTTAATAAAAAAAAACAATTTGTGCTATTCAATGACTGCTATCTGAATATATTTACAGAACAAGTTAATGGTACAATGTAGAGTTTTGGGAAAGATGATTAGGTAATAAGGGTGGGGCCCTTGTGAATGGGATTAGTGCCATTAGTAAAAAGACCTCAGAAAGATACCTCACCCACCAGGTAAGAATGCTGCTTTCTGTGAGAAAGTGGACCTCACCAGACACCAAATTTGCCATTGCCTTGATCTTGGACTTCCCAGCCTCTAGATTGGTGAAAAATAAATCTGTAACCTTTATCAGCCATCCAGTTTATGCTGTTTTGTTAGCAGGCTAAACAGATTAAAACAACAGGGGCAAAAGCAGATAATTATATCATAGATATCTTTAATTTGAATTTCAAAATGAAACTAACAGGAATCCACTAGTCTTGACCACTTTGAATTATGTTGAAAACCAATATATAAGTAGAATTTTAATTACAGACAGTATATAGTCCTTTCAAACCTGGAACTGATTTATTATTTCATATTAGGCAAAAATTAAGGAAAATTAGATCACTGCCTCAGCATTTTCCCATGTAAAAGGTGAGGATTTCTCATAAAGACTTTGTATACATAGTACTGAAGAGTGGCTGATTAGTTAATGAATTAAATAATTTTAAAGAAGAAGGGGGTTAGAAAAGAATGGTCTTCATGGAAAAAGGAAATACAATTAGAAAAAAAGGTACAGTTACATAAAGTTAATACTAGTATATTTCCAGACAAACAGTAGGTGGCAATATCTACACAGACTTGTTTTTGGAATGCTTGTATAACATCAGGACAAAACATAAGCTAATGATTCATGAAATATGGGATTTTCCAAAACTCACATATTAGAAGGGACATTTATTCATGAGCACATGCTTTGTTTTTATTCTTTCTATTTTAGAATATCATGCTTATATCTTATCAGAAGGACTCCACCAAGATCATTAACCTTCACAATGTTTTATTTATGAGTCATGGTAGGTGCCCATCTGTCTCTTAAACAAAGGGACAGAACTTTTTTTTCTTTTCACCGGTGGGGCTGATGAGGTAGTTGAATTAGAGAAGGGTAAGGATTCATGGAAATAGTTATGTTTTACTTTTTATTATTTTATTTACTCATGTATTTATTTTTATTGTTATCTCAATTACAAAAGTCTGCAGAAGTTGCAGAAGGCACCTCTGGCAGTCAAAAGAAGGCAGGAGCTGCAGTGAGTCTGTCCTTTGAGCACAGCAGCCGCTGGCTAAAGACAGATGTATGGCCCTCTATATGGTTCTCACAGATGAACTTTCAACTGTAAGAATATATTTTAGGAAACAAAAAAAAATACAGGAGCTCCAAAGGCGTTTCTAATTTTCCAGAATGAGGAGACTGCTTGTTGAATGTTTCCACTGGTGGCAACCAGAGAATAGCTACAGAGGCAGGCAGAGGTGCTGCCTTTGTGACAGCAGAGGTCAGTAATAATGAGGGGGAAGGAAATTGAGCGATCTGGCCAGAACTTACCACCCCTTTCTCTGAGTGGCAGAATTAACAGGCAAGCTAAGCAGCAACAAGCAGCACACACATATGATGATCCTCAGTACCCAGTAGGGTCTCCGGTCTCTAGTGCAGGCAATGTTTCCATCTCTGGCAACACTGCCTACCTGACAATACTCAGAGATGTTTTAAGACTCTTGCTACCAGAGAAATAGTTCCCTACCACATAGTATTTGGAAGCCACCATGATAGAATATAAAGTGAAAATTTCCATTATAGTCTTTTATAACTATTGAAATTTTCTCCCACTTCACTAATAACTGGACTTGGATTTATCTTCCAGAAGAAAGAAAATTGTGGCAAATAATGCAAAAAAAACCCAATGACTTTTCTTAAAGAAAGAGAAAAAAATAATGCTAAAATTTATACAGAACCAAAAAAGAGTCCAAATAGCCAAAGCAATCCTGAGCAAAAAGAACAAAGTTAGAGTCATCACATTACCTGACTTCAAAACATATTACAGGCATGATATTGGTATTGACATTGTCAAATGGAATATGATAGAGACCAAAAAAATAAATCCACATATTTAAAACCAACTCATAAAAAGGGAGGGACGGGGAGGGGAGGGAGGAAGAACTCAGATGGTATAAGCCACAGGGAAAAAAGGAAAAAAGAAAAAAGAAAGCCAACTGGTCTTTGAGAAAGGTCCCAAGAACAAACATTGGAAAGGACGTTCCCTTCAATAAATAGTGCTGGGAAAATTGGATATCCATACACAGAAGAACGAAACCAGAACTCTGTCTCTTACTATATATGAAAATTGACTTTAAATAGTTTGAAAACTTACATGTAACATGTATTTGTCTTAAATTTATAAAGATTTATTTGGCTCATGGTCCCACAAGCTGTATAAGAAGCAAGGTGCCAACAACTAGTTCTGATGAGAGCCTCAGAGAGCTTCTGCTCACAGCGGAAAGTGAAGGGGAACCAGTGTGTGCAGATCACATGGCCAGAGTGGAAGCAAGAGAAAGCACAGGGGAGGTGTCGGGCTTTCTCATGATAACTAAGAGAAAGAACTCCTTCAAGAATGGCAGCAAACCATTCATGAGGGCTTTGCCCCACCCCAAACACGTCCCACCAGGCCCCACCAACAACCTTGAGAATCAAATTTTGACCATAGCAAAACCATAGCCCACAAGACCTGGATCTATAAAACCACTAGAAGGAAACAGAAAAAACACTCAAGACCCCAAAAGCACAGGCAACAAAACCAAAAATAAACAAATGGTACTACATTAAAGTAAAGAGCTTCTGCACAGCAAAGGAAACAATAAACAGAGTGAAGAGACACCTGTTGAATAGGAGAAAATATTTGCAAACATTGACAAGGGGCTAATATCCAGAATATAGAAAAACCCCAAAGGGCAACAGAATAAACAATCCAATTGAAAAGTAGCCAAAGGATCTGAGTAGACATTTCTCAGAAAAAAATACAAATGGCCAAAAGCTCTTAACATCACTAATTAGGGAAAGGCAAATCAAAACCATGATGAGGTATTATCATCTTACCATGGTTAGAATGGCCATTATCAAAAAGATAAAAAAAATAACAACAGATGCTGGTGAGGATGTGAAGAAAAGGGAACTCTGCACACTGTCCGTTTGTTGTTAATGTCAGTAAATTAGTACAGCTATTATAGAAAACAGTATGGACATTTCTCAAAAAACTACAAATAGAACTAACATACGACCAAACAATCTTATACTGGGTATTAATCCAGAGGAAGGCAAATCAGCATATCAAAGGGGTACATGCCCTCCAGTGTTCACTGACGTGGCACTATTCACAAGAGCAAAGATATGGATTCAACTTAAGTGTCTTTCAACAGATGAATAAGCAAAATGTAACATATACACACAATGAAATACTATTCTGTCATTAAAAATGAGATCATGCCGTTTGCAGCAACAGGGACTGTGTCAAGTGAGCCAGATGTAGAAAGACAAATTATCTTGTGTCTGACGCATATGTAGAAGCTAAAAACAGTTGATCTCATGAAAACAGGGAGAAGCAGAATAATAATTACTAGAGCCTGGAAGGGTGTGGAGGAATAGAATGAAGAGAGACTGGTTAACACAGATAGAATAAATAAATTCCAGTTTTTGACAGCAGAGTAGGGTGACTCTAATTAACAACAATGTATGGTAGATTTCAAAATCACTAAGAAAGAAGTCTTGAAATGTTCTCAGCACATGGAAATAATAAATACTTTAGGTGATCGATAACATGAATACCCTGACTTGGTCCTTACACATTCTGTGCTTGTAACAAAATATCACATGTGCCCCATAGATATGTTCAAATGTTATGTATCAGTCAAAAAGAAAAGAATGGAAAATAAAATATTATCCCCATATCCTTGTGGCAAATAATTACTGAGGGCCAGGCACCGTTCTAACTGCTTGGGAGTACAAAATAAAGCAAAATACATCGCATCTCTTTCCTCGTGGAAATTAACATCTGGCAGGGGAAGGCAGAAATTAAACAACAACAAAAAATATCATTAGGGTGGTATTAGTTTCCCAGGGTTGCCATAGCAAAGTTCTACAAAGTGAATAACATAAAACAACAGGAATTTATTGCCATAAAGTTCCAAAAGTTAGTTCAATCAAGGTGTCAGCAGGGCCGTGAGACCTCTAAAATCTATAGGGGAATCTTCCCAGCCTTTGAACCTAGCTTCTGGGGGTTTAAGGTAATCTTTGACTGGTAGATCATCCTCATCTCTCCAACACCCTGTCTTCACGTGACATTCTCCCTATACCTCTTCACATACTCTTCCCTCTATGCATGCCTGAGCCTATGTCCAACATTCTTTTTTTTAATGAGGACACCAGTTATATTGGACTAAGGCCCCTCCTAATAACCTCATCTTAACTTGAAGGTGCGACATCTGTTTATAAATAAGGTCACATCCTGAGGTACTAGGGGTTAGAACTCCAACGTATTATTTAGAAGGGGATACAATTTTGCTCATAACCCACACAACAACAACAATAACAAAATCAAACAAAGCAAAATAAAAATAATAATCAAGAGGCATGATAAGAGTAAGGTAGTCAAAAGAAGGACATTTGCACGGATATGGTGAGATTTGAACAAACAAATGACGAATTGTGCCAGGCAAGAAGATATATATTCTGCAAATACAGGATTTTAAATGCCAGAATTTAAATATGACTAATCATCTTCATCCTTTGAAATAGACTTATGGTTCTAAAGGTCTATTAATATCACTACCAGATATCATTCTTTTTCACTCTGAACGAGTTTATTTTCCGTTAACTTCTCTTTAGCAAGAAGAAAGGGGATACTGATTGATTGTAAATGCCAATGATTATTCCTGAAACAAATATTCATTTTGCAGGTACTGTGTGCCAGGCACACTTGTAGCCCCTGGGAACTCAGGGATGAAAGGAAACCATAAAACTCTTTGTCTTACTGTGAAGAATTTACATTTCGATAGGGAAAACTTTGAGTTTCATTTTTCACAGCTTCATCCCCTGCTGGTTTGGAAAAATTGAAGACATCTGCCCAGCAAGAGCAAAATGCATCTCACAATGAGTAAGAATCATGGTATCTGATAAGGATACATGAAGGTTACCTGGTCCAAGTACTGTTTGGTTGATGAATCTTTGATAATGCTTTCCTTAAAACGGCACTAACCTGCACATCAACACCTTTAGCAACAAAAGGTCAAAATCCTTCCAACTTCACCATCTACTGGAGCCTTTCTCACCTGGCCCCCTCCATTCATGTCTTGCTACTGTTTCTAGAAAGGACTATGCTCCACACCTGCTGTTTTCCAGATACCTTTTGAAATTACCATTTGTCCATCTTTACTAAAATGCCACTTTCTCAGTAATCATTTCTTGCTTACCCCATTAAAAAATAACTCTAGCCCAGGCCCACCAAACAACAATGATGACCGCAACCAAAAAATGGCCGGGCGTTGTGGCAGGCGCCTGTGGTCCCAGCTACTTGGGAGGCGGAGGCAGGAGAATCGCTTGAGCCCGGGAGTTGGAGGTTGCTATGAGCTGTGATACCATGGCACTCTACCCAGGGGGATAGCTTGAGGCTCCGTCTCAAAAAAAATAAATAAATAAATAACTCTCCTATACCACGTTGCCACCTCAACTGTTCTTATTCTCCTCTGCATTTTTTTTCTTCAAAATACCTATCACCTCTAATTTTTTGACTCCTTTGTATATGGTCTGTTTCCTTGACTAGACTGTAAATTCCATGAAGGCAAATTTTTTTTCTTCTTCTTTATTTGTTCCTCTGGAGTAGGAAGCAAGCCTGGCACGGAACAGAGGAATAGATATTTGTTTAAGGAATGAATATTTAAACTTTTTTTTTTTTTTTTTTTTGCTGTTTTGGGCTGGGGCTAGGTTTGAACCTGCCACCTCCAGCATGTGGGGCCAGCACCCTACTCCTTTGAGCCACAGGCACTGCCCCTGAACATTTAAACTTAAAATCTATTGGCATCCTCTTCATTTAGGCTAAAAGGGAGTTCAGGGAGTTGACTGAAAGCCATCAGCTTGTTCCAGCTGGGCCACATCTGAATATTAACAGTATGAACACTATTTTCATTTACAGTTTGGGAAATTCAGAGAGACTTTCTTTCAAATTGATGTTGCTCATATTCACGTACTACATATCTTTTTAAAGGGTGGGGGGGGTGTCAAAATCTTAACAAGGATGAGAAGTTTAGTTCAAATATGCTATTTTACAATGATTTAACTTTATGCATGGATAAAACTTAGAGATCCCAGCCTAGGGAATTCTTATAATTATAGTACCAAATATCCAGCCTGATCTACAGATGAAGTAAGTGGTATAACTTTTATATGCAAAGTGTATGTTTCTTTTCAATGGGTAAGTAGATGTCCACTATGACTAATAAATATATGTGGGAGATATATTTCTACATTACTTTGGCCACATTCATATGCAGGTTTGATTGAAAATATTAAATGTTAGGTGGTAATGGTGACTGGTGACTTGAAACTTATTCTGATACCAAAGGACTCCTATTTTAAACTAATGTAGTTCATAACACATAGTCTAGTGATTAGGATGAATTAAAAAAAAAAAAAACATGTAGAGTTATTCAAAGTGATAGGCAAAGCAGTGATTCAAAGCTCTGTTTACAGATTACAGTCACCAGGGAAACTTTGTAAGCATCAACACTCAGTCTTAACTCCCTAGAAGTTCTGCTTTAATGGGGTAAAGGTGAGGCCGGATAGTATCTTAAGCTTCCCGGGTGATTGTTCTAATGTGCATGTAGGTGGATAGTCACTCCAATAAAGAATTGAATATTCTCTAGGAAGTGACCAAGGGAACCGTTGGATTCATATATTGAATTTACAGAACTCTTCCAGAAGCACACTGACTTAATAGGATTATAGACCTCAAAAGATTCAAGAAAAGAAAGCTAAAGTTACCTTTCTCTCTCAGGTATTTGCAACATGGAGATTTACAGATACTGTCATTTTGATAGTGGGTATACATTTGTTATATTTGAGCTCATTGTAAAGCTATCTGAACTAACGCTGGATGGCACGCCCCCTCAGGGAAGAAATCCGAGCCACCTGCTGCTGGAGGTAGACATCAGAAGACTGTCACCAGCAAGATGTCCTGGCATAGAATCACATCAACCCAGGTTCAATTTCCAAGTCTGTCACTTAACATTCATATTTAACTTCTTTATGAAATAAGGATAACAAAATCTACTTAGAAGGATATGTGACCAGGGACATGTAACCAGGGCAATCACAGAATCAACAGGGGTCTATACTCAGGCCCTATGTTTGAGGTCCAATCTTCTGTGGCCACTGTCCCAAAATTCTTAACAATTGTACCTTTTAATTGGAGGTTTGTGAATGAAGTCCTGTGGGACAATGGAGTAGGCACTGGAGGCTCTGAGTCTGGACTCACATGGGTCCTGCCTACCCATGTCCCCAGGCAGAGTTCTCAAAGATGCTCTCCTCACCCCCCACCAACTGCTACTAGTCTCAACCCCCAGACAGGACCTGCCCATGGGCACAGAAATGGTTGGGGTCATATCGAAGCTCTCTCCTCACCAAATCTTCAGGCCTAAGTTCCACAAGAGTCTACACTCATTGTGTAAGCAACACCATGAAGGCAGGTAGATTGTTTGAGCTCACAAGTTTGAGAGGAGCTTGAGGAAGAGCGAGACCCGTCTCTAAAAAACATAGCCAGGTGTTGTGGTGGGCACTTGTAGTCCCAACTACTTGGCAAGCTGAGGCAAGAGGATTGCTTGAGCCCAAGAGTTTGAGGTTGTTGTAAGCTATGACGCCGGGAAACTCTACCCAGGGTGACACAGTGGGACTCTGTCTCCATACAAACAAACAAACAAACAAACCACTTTGACAGGTAGAGAAAGAAACCACGAAAAAATGGAAAAGCATTTTCTCTGCCTCTTGAATAAGAAGTCTACATTTTCATTTTTCACCGGATCTTGAAAATTATGTAGCTGGGCTGGCTTGTAAAGCATAGATTTTTATCATAGATATTTTTTGTGTGACATCAAAAAATACGAGAAAAATAGATTGGTTCTGTTGGAATAGAAAGGCTAGTGGATACGAGTTTCTCAAAATGCTAGTTTGTTTTCATCCCCCTCATTATGTCTTTCCCTTTCAGCAATGCAAGTTATCAAATCATTAACAAGCATAGATTGAAAACTGGACCAGCTCTATGCGAACTCAACTAAGAAGTTAGAGAAAAATGCAGAACATATTCTGGACATTCTTCTGATCATTTCTATTATCTGGAAGCTTTCGATAAAGAGCAAGGTGGATCTCTGTGATAGCAATTAAAGGCCTCATCACACAAGGACCCAACAACACTAGACGTACTAAACCAAGAGATTTGTTCTGTAAGCCATTAAAACCGGCCTTCCCCTCTAGGAGACTTATACTCAGAACGATTAGAAATTTATACTCTGAAAATTATTTGAAATACCTTAAATTCTTTTTAGGAACAGGACATACATGAAAAAAAAATGAAATCTCCTTTATGGCAGCACCTGTGGCTCAGTGGTTAAGGGTGCCAGCCCCATATACCGAGGGTGGAGGATTCAAACCCAGCCCTGGCCAAACTGCAACAAAAAACAAAACAGCCAGGCATTGTGGTGGGTGCCTGTAGTCCCAGCTACTTGGGAGGCTGAGGCAAGAGAATCACTTAACCCCAGGAGTTGGAGGTTGCTGTGAGCTGTGTGACACTAAGGCACTCTACCAAGGGTGATAAAGTGAGACCCTGTCTCTACAAAAAAAAAAAAGAAAGAAATCTCCTTTAGAGCCGTCTGCTGCTGATATTTTTGCTGTGCCTCCTGAGAACTCAAAGGGCCAAAAAGGGAAGAAAGTATTAATTCTGTTCTCCACAGCTGCTGAGTAATCTTTTTTAACATTTACCTGTAAATGAGAACCAGCAATCAAAACGATACTATATCACCTTAGTGTAAAGACTTAGTAGCCAAATAGAAAATGATCTACTTTGTTATAATGACTTTTGGTCTTTTTAAGTTTCTGGAGTTAGACAATGTAATTTTCCAAGTCCAAGGTGATGATGGGATTAAAATAGAGGCCCAGAGTAGTTTGGTTAAAGAACTTCTTATTCCTCGTTTGCATTTTTACAGCACTAAACACATTTTCTCCTTAATCTTCCCTTTGTAAACAGAGTATTCCCAAATCTTTTCATTTTTTCATGATAAAGCCTTTTAATCTGTGCTTATTATCAAGGATGTCTATAGAATCTTCTCTGCGCTCCATCTTCCTTGAGTTGTAGACCTCAGGAATTGTGTGCATATAACTCATGAAGGTAAATAGGCTGTTTTGTGACAACATCATTTCTAGTTGTGCTACGACTCCTGTTACATTTATCATGCAAAAGAGATAGAGCCAATAACACAGGCTTCTCTGGGACTACAGTGTCCAGAAGACCCCAGACCAGATGGGCAGCTGTTAGTCCCAGGCAGAAGAGATAGTTGACTACGCTGTAAAAATTTAAAAAAAAAAAAATCTTCCCAGCTCACTAAAAATAAGCTCCACTGAGCACCCAGATGGGTGAAAGTGTGTTTAGCTGGGCTTCATTTCTTTGGTCAAGCTGACCTAGAACTCTGTATACACAAAAATCCGAACATGCTGAGCTAGGATCCTGAGGGATAGTACTGTCTTTCCTGACTCACTTCAAATGAGTTGGTCAGATTTTTTTCCCTAAGAGTAGCAGTAATCTAAGTGTGGAGGAGTGGGTAACGAGAGAAGGGTAGGGAGGAAGGGTGAAAGGCCCCAAAGGAATTTTCTAAATCCAGGTTGCAAATTGCAAAGAAATGATCCTACTTGACAATGTTGACCAGGGTGATGCACATCGCTATGGTGATGGTACATTGTAGATTTTGTTTATCTGAGCTCCTTTTAGGAAATTATTAGAGTAAAATTCAGAAATTCGTAAATTTGTTTCTAGTCCTTATCTTAAACATTGTTATTGTTGTTAAATTTTAAGCCTTTTTAATTCTGTGAAGGTTAAAAGTGGAAACTTAATAATCACATGTATATGTAAAAATAAAAAAAAAGAAAGAAAAAGAGTAAAATTTAGAAGAAAAACAGTAAAGAATAAAATAATAAGGACTAGATTAGCAAGTCTTCATCCTGTCCTGTCAATGTTTCTATAGTAGGGAATATAAGGAATCATAATTATAAAACAAGCCATTGTGTACTCAGAACAAAGAACACAAACTCTGGGCAGCTCCTGTGGCTCAGTGGGTAGGGCACTGGCCCCATATACTGAGGGTGCTGGGTTCAAACCCGGCCTCAGCCAAACCGCAACAAAAATATAGCCAGGAGTTGTGGCAGGCACCTGTAGTCCCAGCTACTCAGGAGGCTGAGGCAAGAGAATCACTTAAGCCCAGGAGTTGGAGGTTGCTGTGAGCTGTGACGCCATGGCACTCTACCAAGGATGACAAAGTGAGACTCCTCTGTCTCTAAAAAAAAAAAAAAAAAAAACACAAACTCTGACAGAAGCCTTTCCTAACACTAAGAATATTCATTTATATTTATTAAAAAGTTCTTCTGGACATGATTATACAGATTTTTTATTATACATCGTTTTTGTGCACACACCCAAAAAGTAAGGCAAAAATTAGTTTATGGATTTTTTTCCTATAATTTTTTTTTTTTACCAAGTATGTCTTTTTGGCTTACACTCATCAATGGCCATGTTTTAATTTATTTCCACAAAATATCAACTAGTATATCAATTGTACTTTATACAACATTTCATAAAATAACCTGCCAAAGATTCAAAATCCATTGGACAGGACTCTGTGCTGACGAGAATACCTAAAGCTGGCTGGCATCTCCTTGACTCCCTTTTAAGAGTGTTGCAAACACGTGTGACTCACCACCTCCCATACCTCCTCCCACAACCGTTTTGTTCCTATGGTTTAAAAGAGTGTTCTATTAAGAAATTAAGATGAGAACAAGGATATTTAAGTGAGCACAAAGTTTCTTCCTACATGATCCATGTTAGTTACCAAAAGAAGAACAGGCACTACAGCGTAGGAACCTGGTGACATCATCTTAACCCAGTGATCAAAGTTAACGTCAGTAGCAAGAGAAAATGACATCAAGTAACACTTAATACATGGGTGCTGTACTGAAAGGAGATTTCTGTGGCTTTCTGTCCTTCCTTCTACCCCTGAAAACATATAAACTGAACATGTTATATTCATAACTAACGCAAATTAAGGCAGATTTTACAAAGTAACTGGCCTGCAATCCTCAAGAATTGGCAAGTCATAAAAGACAGGAGAGAATAAAGGATTAAGGGCTGGGTGTGGTGGCTCACCCCTGAAATCCTAGCACTCTGGGAGGCTGAGGCAGGTGGATTGCTTGAGCACAGGAGTTGGAGACCAGCCTGAGCAAGAGCAAGACTCTGTCTCTAAAAAATAGCCGTGCACTGTGGCCACTACTGGCAGGCACCAGTAGTCCCAGCTACTCAGGAGGCTGAGGCAAGAGGATCACTTGAGCCCAAGAGTTTGAGGTTGCTGTGAGCTGTGACACCACGGCATACTACCTAGGATGACAAAATGAGACTTTATCCCAAAAACAAACAAACAAACAAAAGAATGGTTCAGATTAAAGAAGATTAAAGAAACAAGACAATTAAATATAACATGTGACCTGGATTGGATCCTGAACAAGAATTACTTCTTTAACTAAAAAGGGCTTCTGTAGAACAATTGACAAAAATAGAAATGTCTTCAGATTGGAATATTCTATTGATGCTAATTGACATATGCTGATATCTGTGCTGTGGTTATGTAAGAGAATGACCTCATTTTAAAGATAGACCCATTGAAGTACAATATTATTTAAAAGTAAACAGCATCCTGTCCACATGTTTGCAATTTACTCTCAAATTTTTCAAAAAAACACAATATATATTATATACATAGACACAGAATGATAAAGTAAGTGTAGTAAAATGTGGAATCTGGGTCGTATTTATAAGAGAATTCTTTTGTTAGTTTTTCTCTAAAATTGTTTCAAAACAAAATGGTTCTAAAGAGCTCTACTATTGTCTCTGGCATTTTCTTTCAAATAGTCAACACTGATTCTGTAAGTTTGGTTGAGGGTACTTTCAGAAATGAGTAGTGTCAGTACAGTGCTGTTTCCTGACCAACAGCAACTATAAAATGTCATTGAATCTAAGATGCACACCAATTTCTAAGCTGTTTATATGGAGAAAATATGCATATTATCATCACAAACATATTTTAGTCTGCACAAATTTATTTTTTGTTATTTTTTATGTTTTTTATAATTATATTTTATTAAATCATAACTTTGTATATTGATGCATTTATGGGGTTCAGGGTACTGCTTCAATATATAATGTGAAATGTTTACATTGAACCAAGTAACACAGCCATCACAATTATATTCATTTCTTAATAGTTTTGAAATGTACCACTGCATCATGCACATTAGGCGAGGTCCCCCGAATACCCTCCCTTCTCCCATATCCCCTCTCCCCACCCCTCTCTCTCCTCTTCTCTTCTATTTTATGGACTATAGTTACGTTTTGCCATTCATATGATTGTGTAGGTGGTTATATATTGATTTCATAGTAATATCGAGTACATTGGATACTTTTTTTTTCCATTCTTGGGATACTTTACTAAGAAGAATATGTTCCAGCTCCATCCAGGTAAACCTAAAAGATGTGAAGTTTCCGTCTTTTTATGGCTGCATAGTATTCCATGGTGTACATATACCACAGTTTGTTGATCCATTCATGGGTTGATGGGTACTTGGGCTGTTTCCATGTCTTGGCTATTATGATGCATGGACAAATTTAAATACAATGATTTAAGCAAATGATGATTCTCCCATTTAATATTTGTCTATATCAGCTTCCTGTTGCTGCTGTTAATAACACAAATTAGTGTCTTAAAGAAACACAGATGTTTTACAGTTCTGGGAATTAGAAGTTCAAAATTCATCCCCAGGGAAGCCCTAGAGGAAAATCCTTTTTCTTGTCTTTTCCAGCTTAGAAAGGCTGTCTGCATCCCTTAGCTCATGGCTCCCCTCTGTTATTCTATCCAGCACAGTATCCCTGACTATAAAACCTACATGGCTTGGGCATTAAATGTCTTTAACCTTGACTCCTCGATCTCTTGCTTAAATATTGCTGCACAAACATATGGTCTTGTAATAAAAAGAAATTATGATGGGAAATGAGATAAAAAGTTGCTAATAATAAAAATGTGAGGAAAACTTTATCTCAAGGAAAAGAATGTGACATTTTGGCATAAATGTTTCTTAATTATCATGGGAGCGCTAACTGACATTAATACACCTTTACTGTTAGAATTAATGTTACTGTTGTTATGGAGAAATGATAATTCTGTTTTTTTTTTAACCATTTAGGTGACTCAGTGATACAAATGCTAGTAATTAAGGAGTTTCCAGAATTTTTTAATTGGATTCAATATGCCCAAAGCTAATAAAAAGTACTGTGGCCTAAAGAATCCATTGTTGGCAATCCTCATGACTGATACAGACTTTCTGAAACTGTATTAAATTAATAAACACACATATTAACAGTATACATATTCACATATATCTTAAAATAATGCTTGACAACAAGTATAAGTGTATGTTAGCTATTATTGTACATTTATATTTCTATTATATAGCAATGATTATGATCTTTCTTGGCAAATATTACTACTGATTTGCATTCAAATGGCAAGAAAATCTGGATCATATGTGGAAAGATTTTGTTCAGATTCTAGGCTGAGTTATGAAAAAAGTATAAAAATTCTCATTCTGTGACTATGTATACATTAGTCTAAATATAGTACACATACCTGCTTCATAGGTTGTTGGTCAAGATTAAGCAGGTAATGCATTTAAGGAAGTTTGCATTTGGCTGATACATCAACTCTGATAAACTTTTAAAATGGTATAGAAAATGCTGAGTGTGGAAATGAGTTAAGAAAAACAAGAGAGAAAGATAGCCTATTAGGAAGGGAGTAGAAAATTGACACCTGTAAGCCAGGCAATTCCCTGATTGAAAATATTGTCTATTAATAGACAATATTAATTTATACATCATAAATATATAATTATATTATATACATAATATAATATTAATATTAGACAATAGAAAATATTGTCTATAATATATATAAATATTGTCTATAATATTAATATTAGACAATGAAAATATAGTCTATAATATTAATAGACAATATTTTCTGATATTAATCAGATGTCCTAATATTAATATCATTGTCTGTGATATTTACAGACAATATAATAATAGCTAATACATTTTAGCACATACTATGTTCCAGGGATGATAAGATCATTTTCTATGAATTATCTCACTTAATCCTCATAATCAAATGAAGTATTATCTCTATTTTGCCTAGAGATTAAATAATTTTCCTAAAGTCATTCATTAGATACAAACAGCAATAGTGATATTCAAACCCAAGCAGTCCAGAGCCCAGGTTCTAAAACACCTTACTATATTTGCTCCACAATATATGATTTTATACTCTACAGATTCTACTTTACACCCTGTTATCTTACCCATGTTCCCCTGATGCTCGTTAATTATGCTTAAATGTCCTGAGTTGCGTCTCTCTAACCATTCACATATTCCTCAAAAGCAGGGACAAGCTTCCTTTTTCACTTACCCAAAGGGCTTGTTCTTACAAACAGAACACATGGCATCTCTGAAGAGACACCCTGGGCAATCAGTAAAGAGCAGTGCAGATAATAAACACCTAAAAGTACTATCTGAAATCTAAGGAATATACCAAAATTATTTTCCATCCTCACTTTTCTTAATCAATATTTTCTATTTATTCAGAACCAAGCTTATGAAGGATGAAGATTGTGTTGCTGAAGAACAAGCCCTCTGGCTACTGATGCTGACATCCAGAAAAATTACTATGCTTGGATTCAATATTCTTCACTATAGCTCCCTAATAGACTCAAGCAAATGGCAATGGATACACTTGGCTTTTTCCGAGAGTTTAGAAAACATTCATCCATTGCATTTCTCTAATTTCTTTTTTAATTATCTGACTGCTTCTTATTTGAGCCTATTAGAATTTTAAATATGAAAAAGAAACCATTAGAGAATAGGCCTAAATTGAAAGAGAAAGTGTGAAACTGTATTTTATTTGACTTATTTAAACTCATCTACTGTGTATTCGAATCAGTTTGCTACCTGCAACAAGGTTTTTGGGTGAATAACTTTAATTATATTAGAACACGAAGAGTACATTTTTAAGTTTATACATTCATAAGCAGCCACTATTCTTATCCAAACATTATTCATCTGAAGGAAGCAGTGTTCCTGGACTGTCAAAACCAGAACAAAGCAGAACAAAAGAAAAATAGGCTATCTGGTGTGCCTTCTTTCTGCCTTCCTGATCTAGAACAGACTATTCCCATATTAAGAAAATTACTTTGGGTGCAAATGATACTCTAGAAAGAAGCAGACTGATAGGCACTGATTCTGACGTTATAATTTCTGTCTAAAATTAATTTTAGATTAATTTTCCTCTTGCTTAGAAGGAAAATATTGCTCAGGGAACAGCCTGTCTTCATCTGGCTTATAGTAAACATTTGCCACTTAGCATTCAGGAGCCAGTTGGACTTTTTAATCTTTGGCAATAGATGCTAACACATCTTTTATGAATCATGGTGAGCCAACAGGAAGAGAGCAACCAGCGGATATAGGAGGCCCAGCAGTCACCCAGGCAGTAGAGTGGAGATTAACAACCATCATCTGCAGACCCTGAAGGCGAATTTCCAACACTCTCCATCGGCTTTATTGCTGCCTCCATTAGACTGTCTTTGCCTCAGCTCTCTAGACTCATCCTCGGAGGGTTGAGTTTGTTCACTCAATGCCTCATTCAACAAATACTTTTGAGAACTTACCTTATGGCTGGTATTATTCTCCATGTGAGGGATATAATGGATGTATGTGGCCAATACAAATGTGGTGTCGGTCCATCCTTTGTAGGAGACCATGCACCAAGCTTGTGAAAGCTGTCACAAGCTCTTGAGGAAGGTGCTGGGAGGGGGTCAATCTCCTAGCCTGCATGGAGATGTTTGGCTGCCCGGAGACAAGCCCTCAAGTAGCTGCATGTGTTAATGAGTTAAGATCCCTTGTCGTTAGCAAGCAGGTATTATACATTGGACATTTATGGTGCAGCAGGGTGGAAGTCGAAGCCCAGGAGAAAAGTGTACATGGGGATCATTAAGCACATAACTCCAGTACGCGGGCTCCCCACACCTGTTATATAAGGCTTTAATAAAAGACCAGGACAGAGGTGGCTTGAGGCTCTCCCTGGAATATGGGAAGCCCCCCTCTTGCAGGCGTTTGTACCTCCAATCCATGGTCCCAGCTGCTTTTATTCGCATGGCAATGGGGTGCCCACAGCAGGTACCATCAATAGGAGCAGCCCATAGGAGCATGTGGATAAACAAGCAGGGAACTGCCTAGCTAACAGTGGGATAAGTTCTGGTACATTCATGTTCTATAGAAAGACTATCTGATGCAAGCTTAGAACACTGAAATAAGCTTTCTGGAGGAAGTGATGTTCTGACTGAGGAAAGAAAGATGAAAACAGATAAGTAACGAAGAAATGGAAAGACAATCTAGAAGGTGAACCACTGAGTGCAAAGAATCAGGTGCAGGCATGCTCAAGGAATTTAAGGTTCAGATGGGCTTCAGAAGCAAGTGTGAGAAGAGCAGAGAACAAAATGAAAGGAGAAAGATTGCCAGGTCCAGAGTATTAGTCAGAATGTCTGGGTTCCACTCAAGTAACAAGTAAACACCAATAGATCAGTGATTTCACTCAATAAAAGTTCATATCGCACTCAAAATATGTCTCCAAAGTAAGCTGGAGGCGAGTTGGTAGAGGCTGGGTCTCTGATGAACGCAACCACTCAGGGATGCAGGATGGTGAAGATTCGCCACTTCATATCTGCAATACGAGGAACGCCTGCCTTTCTTGGTCATCCCAGCAGGAGAAGAAACATCTGAAGGTCCTTTCATGTGTCAGTCTAAAGTGACATAGAAGACTTATGCCCTATGAGCTAACACTAGTCATATAGTGCCCCCATCCCACCCAAAACTACAAGGACCTAGAAATATAGGGGAACAGGTGAAATATTGACTGTGTCCTGCTGTTTCTGGTGTAGGCATGATATTGATGGCTTTGTATGCCATGTTTAAGGAGTTTCCTTTATTCTGAGGGCATCGAGGATCCAAGGAAGTATTTCAAGCAAGATAAAGAACTGGATTTTAATCTTTTATGTAATACTGTAGAATATCCTGCCCCATTACCCCTTCATGCCCTCTCCTCACTTCTAATTAATTGGATAGGGTCTTTCAGAACGTCATTCTGTTAGAGAATGAGAGATGTTTCAAATCAACAGGATGGTTGATTGTCACCTAATCCCTCAAGAAGCAGGGGCTACTTTGAGTGCCTCAATCCTGCCATAAAAATTAAGCTCCCAGTTATAATGTATCAGTCTGGGGGAAGATGGGTCAGTCTAGCACAGTCAGGGGTGTATCTTAGTAGACAGAACTGTAGGAAGGGGCACCGTAAGTCCTGAGCTCTGAACAGGAGGAGAAGCTGCCCTTATTGGCACGTCCTTTACTTTCCTCTATACACAAGCCGCAATAGACGTCCAGGACCATCAGACCCCAGTTTAAAAAGGACCTTAGCGTGGCATCTAGAGCAAGTCACAACCCCCTTAGGAGTAACCCGCACATGAGAGGAAATGTTAGAGGGAAATGAAACTTTCTTTACCTATAGTGCTGACGAAATCACCTTTTTAGATTTTCTCAATGACTATTATTAAGAGACACACATCTGATGTGTATGTGTCGGATCAGACCATCCCAGATCCTCTTTAACTCTTTCTGCAGTGCTCGACAACTCAATATTTGTCAGAAGCACCTCAGAACCTTTTTAAAAGTAAAGTCCTAGGGTCAGGCAGGGTGGCTTACTCCTATAATCCCAGCACTATGGAAGGCTGACGTGGGCAGATTGCCTGAGCTCAGGAGTTCAAGAGGAGCCAGAGCTAGAGTGAGATTCATCTGTAAAAAATCGTCGGCTGGTGTCGCAAGTGCCTGTAGTCCAAGCTGCTCGGGAGGCTGAGGCAGGAGGATCATTTGAGCTTAAGAGTCTAAAGTTGCTGTGACCTATGACACCTCAGCACTCTACCCATGGGGACAAAGTGAGACTGTGTGTCAAAAATAAATAAATAAAAGTAGACTCCTAGTTTGTGTGCACTCAATTTACCAAATCAGACTGGAGTAGAACCCATGAAGTTGGGTTGTTTGTGTGTGTGTGTGTGTGGTTTTTTTCTTCCCTAAATTCACTAGGCTTAGAAATTATTGCTCTACTTAATGTAAGAGCAATTTGCCACAAAATTATTTTCTAGCTAAAGATATACTATAGTTTTTAGTCATTTGAGGGTTTTTTTTTCATTATTTAAGTGTTTTGACTCATCTCTCTCAAAAGCAGTTTTCCAAGACCCAGAGACTCCGTCTTCCTATTGACTTGCTGCCCCACATTACACATCGGTAGGCACTCCGCAGACATCTCAGACATACAGACCAGAAAGCAGTAAAATCAATTCGAAATAGAATTCTAGATGGAGATGAGTCTGCAGACACATATCACAGAGAAGGAAACAGCATTCCTCCCTAGGGCACAGACCTATTTTTATGTTCAAGCTGCTCTCTTTGGTAGGCAGTATCGTAAGCATCACCAGGATAAATCTGCTGCTTGACAGGTAGAGTCTTACGTGACTGACTTGATAAGATTCCCTTCCTGAACACGGTTTTCTCAAACCTCACAGAGAAGTTATGGCGGAAGCATTTTTATTTGTCACGTTGCAGGTTAGCCAACGGGGTAACACTGTGCATCATTGCGGCACCAACATGAAAAATAGTTGTTTCACATGGTTTGGGCATAAAAATAGAGACATAGATCTATGGAATAAAATAGAAAACCTAGAGATTAAACCAGCCTCATATCACCATCTGACCTTTGATAAACCAAACAAAAGCAAACCCTGGGGAAAAGAATCCCGATTCAATAAATGGTACTGGGAGGACTGGTTAGCGACATGTAACAGACAGAAACTGGACCTGAATCTCTCTTACAAAAATTGACTCATGCTGGATAAAAGATTTAAATCTAAGATACGAAATAATAAAAACTCTAGAAGAAAGCTCTGTAAGAAATCACGGGAAAAACTCTTAATGTGTTTTAGGGAAATATTTTATGAAGAAAACCCAATGGCAATTGCAGCAACAACAAAAATCAATAAAGCTTCTGCACAGCTAACAACACAATAAGCAAAGCAAATATAGGCAACCTTCAGAATGGGAGGAGATATTCACCTGTTACAAATCTGACAAAGGGCTAATAACCAGCATATACAGAGGACTCGAGCAAATCAACAAAAATCGCAAACAACCCATTTAATCACTGGGCAACAGAAATGAACAGAACTTTCTTCCAAGAAGACGTGATGCAAATTAAAATCACCTTATATCACCTACCTGTAGTAAGAATAGTCCACGTCATAAGGTCCCGAAGCTGAAGATGCTGGTCTGATTGCAGAATAAAGCGAACACTTATATCAGCAGTTCTCAACCTGTAAGTCGAGACTCACAGGAACTGTATTAAAGGGCTGCAGCATTAGGAAGGTGGAGAACCACTGACTTATATATTGTTGGTAGGATTCCAAATTAATACAGCCTTTTTGGAAAGAAGTATGGAGGACCCTCAAAGAGCTAAAAGTAGAGCTTCCCATTTGATCCTGCAATCCCCATTATTAAGTATCTACTCAGAAGAAAAAATCATTTTACCATTTTACTACAAAAACATTTGCACTCAAATATTTATAGCAGGCTTGGCACCCATGGCTCAGTGGTTAGGGCACCAGCCACTTGCACTATGGCTGGTGGGTTCGAACCTGGCCAGGGCCTGATAAACAACAATGACAACTGCAACAAAAAAAAATAGCCAGGTGTTGTGGCAGGTGCCTGTGGTCCCAGCTACTTAGGAGGCTGAGGCAAGGGAATTGCATAAGCCCAAGGGTTTGCGGTTGTTATGAGCTGTAACACCATGGCACTCTACCAAGGGTAACATAGTGAAACTCTTATCTCAAAAAAAAAGAAAGGGAAAAAAAAGATATTTATAGCAGCTCAATTCAAAATCCCAAAGACACAGAAACAACCCAAGTGTCCATCAACCCGTGAATGGATTAATAATCTGTGGTGTATATATAGGGTGCCCATAAAGTTCATGTGAGATTTAAAATGTATACCCATTCTGTATATGTGTGTCATAGAATATTATTCAGCCATTAAAAAGATGGCGACTTTGCACCTTTTGCATTTACCTGGATTGAGTTAAAGAACCTTCTCCTTAATAAAGTGTCTCAAGAAAGGAAAAACAAGCATTCCATGTACTCGATACAAATTTGAAACTATCAGATAAACAACTACAGGCCTACATGAGAGGAAAAACACAATTAAATTCAGGAAGCAGGGATAGGGAGGGAACGGGCTTTGTAAGCTCCTGCCTAAAGAGGACTATGTAGGAGTATACGGCACCCCTCCTGGGCGAAGGACTCCAATACATCTTGGACTTAGTAACAAACTCAAACAACGTAACCTGATCGTATGTACCCTTATATTAATCTAAAAAAAAAAAAAATCTGCTGACTAAATAAATTCATTCATTTTTTAAAAAGGAAAATCACTGTTTCCCTTTTTCTCTTAATATTTGTATTCTTTATCCTTATTCTAGATGTTATGACTCGCATTTGCCTTTTACATTTTTTTTGCCTTGAATTTCATACATGTCTGAATATTTTCAGAAACTTTATGAAAACACAGAAACCCCATTTGACATTTGTTCTCAATCTTCAGAAAGAAAGTACAGGGAATTCTTTTTCAGTTGAAAGCCGAACAGTTATCACAGTTATAAAGCCTATACAGTAACATTGAAAACTATCTAATATAAAGATTTTTTATCGCTTCTCGGTCTTTTGGCTAAGATCAAGTATAGTATCTGTTCTTATCAGTTTAATATAAAGATTTTTTCTAATCACAAAGGGACTATATGCTCAATGATGAAAAACTTTAAAAACATCAAAAGAATAAAGGATGAAATTGAAATCAACTTGGGCGGCACCTGTGGCTCAATGAGTAGGGCAGCGGCCCCATATACCAAGAGTGGAGGGTCCGAACTGGGCCCCAGCCCTGGCCAATGTGCAACAAAAAAATAGCCAGGTGTTGTGGCAGGCACCTGTAGTCCCAGCTACTTGGGAGGCTGAGGCAAGAGAATCACCTAAGCCCAAGAGCTGGAGGTTGCTGTGAGCTGTGACATCACTGCACTCTACCAAAGGTGATAAAGTGAGACTCTGTCTCAAAAAAAAAAAAAAAGAAAAAGAAATTGAAATCAACTTTTGGGTCTGCTATGGTATATTGGTTACTCTATCTCAAGCCACTGTATTTGCCCACCTGCATTTTGGAGGATGGAGAGCTGGAGCTAAGAAGGTTTGTTGAGTTCAGTTTCTATGTATGTCCTGGCTTCCACCAAGCAAATGTACCCACAGAGATTTGGAAAACGGAAAAGACATCCTGTCTGCACTTCTGGGTTTTTCCGTCAAACACAGTACTGCTTGAGTTAGTTTCTCTGCAGCAACGGTAACAGAGACAGAAGTATCTATTCCCTGGCTCGGTGGTCACTCAGCAGAGTTTATCTGGTCCTGGAGCCAATGATCGTGGCAGCAGCTTTGGAAATGTGCCTGGGAAAGCAGACTCTTTGCAAATCCAAGAGTCGTTTCTGGAAACTTAGTCAAAGTATACTTCTCCAGCCCTCCCAATGATTTTGCAGGCATGTTATGCTCTTATTAAATTCCTTTCAAGGATAGCTTTTACCTTCAACCAAACCCAAATTGTCTTAATAATAATCTCTTAAACCAGCCACAATCACTGTCACTTTTTAATTGTCTCTCTTTATAGTTATAGTATAATTATAGTATATATACTATATACTATATATATAATATTAACATATTATACTGTTTTTTATGGACTGCATGTCTATGTCCATATATAATATTAATATATTATACTGTTTTTTATGGACTGCATGTCTATGGACATAGACATGCAGTCCATAAATATCAAAATATCAAAATATCAAAATATCAAAATTCATATTTTGAAATTGAATATCAATTCAAAATATCCAAAATATCAAAATATCAAAATTCATATTTTGAAATCCAAACCCCCAATGTGATGGTATTAGGAGGTGGGACCTTTTGAAGGTAATTACATCATGAGGACGAAGCCCTGATAAATGGTATTAGTGCCCTAGTGAGAAAAAAACATAAGAAAAATGAGTTTTCTCTTGGCTATGTGAAATTACAAGGGGAAAGTGCTCATCTGAAAACAGGGAGAAGACTCTTACTACACATCAAATCTGCCAGTACCTTAATCGTGAATTTCCCAGCCTCCAGAACTATGAAAAATAAATGTTTATTGCTTAAGCCACCCAGTCTGTGGTATTTCATTACCACATAGCAGCCCAAACTAAGATGCTGCTTTTAGTCTGATTCTTCCCTTAGCCATAGACCATAAACATTTTTCTTAGTAATACACATAATTTTGTAAAATAATTTTGATACCTAACTTATTCCATTATACAACTAAACCACAATTTATTTAGTCAATCTCCTACTTTTGTACCCCCATGTTTTTAATCAACTTTCCCCATTAGAATGTACTGATGAATATTCCTTACTCACTTCTCAGGAATATGATAGCATCACTGACTTCTTTCAAAACTTGTCTAGGCGTAGAGACAATTTTATTCACACAATGGTCTTCATCTTGTACTTTTCCCCTCATTTCAAAATCGTGATGTAAAGTTAAAAGCTGCAAAAAAAAAAAAAAAAACCTCGTCTAGGCAGGGTAGTGCTTGACCAAAGTATACTTCAGGTAAATACTGCCAACGTTCCCATTACAAAGTAACAAGTTTTGGCTTGGTGCCTATAGCACAGTGGTTAGGGCACCAGCCACATTCACCGAGCATGATGGGTTCGAACTCTGCCTAGGCCAGCAGCACAACAATGACAACTGCAACAACAACAAAAATAGCCGGGTATTGTGGAGGGCACCTGCTTAAGAGAATCGCTTATGCCCAGGAGTTTGAGGTTGCTGTGAACTGTGACACCACAGCCCTCTCCTGAGGGCAACATAATGAGACACTGTCTGAAAAAAAAAAAAAAGTAACAAGTTTTGGGGCAGCGCCTGTGGCTCAAAGGAGTAGGGTGCCAGCCCCATATGCCAGAGGTGGTGGGTTTAAACCTAGCCCCAGCCAAAATAAATAAATAAATAAATAAAGTAACAAGTTTTGCTCACATCAGCAGAGCAGGTACAAATTTTCTTAGTTGGAAAAAATAAGGCTAAATAATTACATGTACAATGTGGTTATAATCATTCGAGTTTAAACTATATATAAATAAAGTAAGTAACCGGAAAATAATATTCAAAAGAGTAACAGTGATTTTCAGTCTTGCAGATGTATAGACAACTTTAAGCCTTTTCCTTATTTTCCAATGTTTTTACACACTACCTTTAAAGTTTAAAATACATGTAATAATTAACCAGATGCAATGGCTCTTGCCTGTAATCCTAGCACTTTGGGATGCTAGGAAAGAGGATCACTTGAAGCCAAGAGTTCAAGACTGGCCTAAGAAAGATTGAGACTCTGTTTCTCCAAGGGGAAAAAAAAATTTTTTTTTTTTTTTAATTAGCCTGTAAGTCCCAGCTACTCTGGAGGCTGAGACAAGAGGATCTCTTGAATTTAGGAGTTTGAGGTTGCAGAGAGATATGAAGACACCTCCACACTCTACCCCAGGCAATAGAGTGAGACCTCATGTCCCCCTCCCTAAAAAAAATACATACAATAATTATAATACAGTAAATAAGCTAGCCTTCTTTAAATACGTGTTCTTAGTAGTTGAGGTAGATTAAAATATGCTGTGTTATATTGTATGATAGGGTAAGAAAAAGTCCAAAAATTATTTTCAGCTTAAGGGAACAGTTTATAATGAGAAATAAGATAAATGTATGTCAATTAGTTTCGGGTTGGTTTACTTGCTTGCTTGTTTTGACACAGTATCTCACTCTGTCACCCTGGATAGAATGCTGTGGCACATCACAGCTCACAGCAACTTCAAACTCTTGGGCCCAAGTGATATTCTTGCTTCAGCTTCTGGAGTAGCTGGGATTACAGGTGCCTACCATAACGCCTCGCTAATTTTTTTTTATTTTTATTAGAAACAGGTCTCACTCTTGCTCAGGCTGGTGTCAAGCTCCTGAGCTCTAGCAATTCACCCGCCTCAGCCTCCTAGAGTGCTAGGATAATAGGTGTGAGACACTGCACCTGGCCTGTCAATTAGCTTAAACTCATCTGTAGTCTGCGTGCCAGTCACATAGGGAAGCAGAATCAGAGTACCCACAGGAAGAAGGCAATCATAAATACACTATAATCTGCTGGCTGAAAAGATTCCTCCCCTCTGCTCAAAATTGAACCAGAACTCTTAAATTTCATCATTAAATGTTTAACCTTGATACTGAAAGAAACTGGTAGTACCAAGACAAACGTTCCTTCTTCTCTAGACCCTACCCTTTCACCCTTTTTGAAAATGACTTCTGAAAATTAATAGCAAATCGACCAACCTTTCCTTCATGAAAACTGCTCAATAGAAAGCCTTTCAATACAACTGGTTGATGCCATTGGAAGTTGTTGTTTCTAAAAGACAACAGGAACCATGGCTACGACAACTTACCTCATCACCTCAGGTTTGCAAAATAACTCATTCATTTGGAAAAACTTTAAGTTGTATCAATAATGTCTCACGTCCACAATAACTCTCATTGCAGTAAGAAATCACAATAAAATGCAGGCAGCTAGTTGCTATTCTCAGTCCTTCCTGTCAAAATCCAGACAAGCAGTGCAGCTCAGAATTTGCCCACAGAGTATGACATTGTACCTGAAAGCACAGTGTCCTCAGAGGAGACAGAAATGTCTCTCTCTGTCAATACTTGAGTGTCAACAAAAAGTCACTATTTCTTTTTTTTTTAAGTAGAGACAGAGTCTCACTTTATCACCCTCAGTAGAGTGCTGTGGCATCACAGCTCACAGCAACCTCCAACTCCTGGGCTCAGGTGATTCTCTTGCCTCAGTCTCCTGAGTAGCTGGGACTACAGGCACCCATCACAACGCCCAGCTATTTTTTTGTTGCAGTTTGCCTAGGGCCAGGTTAGAACCCTCCACCCTAGGGGCCAGCACCCTACCCACTGAGCCACAGGCACTGCCCAACAATTTCTTCTTTAATTCTAAAGAAAATATTCCTCCTTGACATGTGACCTCACATCATGTTTTCATATTCATGCAGGACCTACTATCACCTATTAATTTTCCTGGTAGCTTAAAAATAAAGACAATCGGCCAGGCATGGTGGCTCACACCTGTAATCCTAGCACCTGGGAGGCTGAGGCAGGTGGATTGCCTGAGCTCAGGAGTTCAAGACCAGCCTGAGCTAGAGTGAGCCCCCTGTCTCTAAAAAGAGCTGGGCATTGTGGCAACCACTAGCTACTTGGGAGGCTGAGCCAAGAAGATCACTTGAGCCTAAGAGCAAAAGGCTGCTATGAGCTATGAGGCTACAGCACTCTACTGAGGGCAACAAAGTGAGATTCTGTCTCAAAAAAAAAAAAAAAAAGACAATCCCCCAAATGCCATTTTTCTTTAATCTTTAAGATTTCTTATAATTTTCAAGAGGAAGTAGAAAGCATCAAATGAGATCCTTGGATATTGTATTTCCTCTGCGAAATATATTAAATTTTTTAGGCAAGCATTTTGAAATATAGAGAATGACATGCACATTAAAACTTCATATTTCTATAGCAATATAAATAAAACATCTCTCCATCATAAATACTTATGAGTAATAATGTTTATTTAACAGTAAAATCTTAGTCAACCAAAATAACTTGTATATATAAACAGGGTTCCAAAGAAGATATTCCCCCTTGACTATGTGACCTTCTGCCATTTTTTCACATCCGTGCAGGACCTACCTTCCTATGCATCCTTTCAGACTGAGCCGCACCTGTCTTTCATCCTGGCCATAACAAAACACCAAGTGTGCGCACCTCCCACCACTTCTGTGTAGATTCCCCTTGACGGCACCTTGCCTCAAACCAGTTCCAGGAGCCTCTTGTCATTAGCCAGGTATTCTCTGTTGTCCCTACCATGCGGGTGACACAGAAGCTTTGTGCCCATGCACACATGTGCTACCCAGGAGGGCAAGACCAATGATTTGACCAATGACAGGTAAAGACTTCTCCTTGTCGGAAGCGTTTCGGATAATGTGTGAAAACCCCACACTGTACCCCAAAAGTGCATTAATGCACACAGTTACCATTCAATAAAAAAAAAAAAAGACTTCTCCCTGTCACAGAAGAACAGCCCTACGTACGTTTTATACAACTCATCGTCTGTAGAGACGTATATTTGATCATATATGCATATCCTCATTTTGCAACGCCCTCCTTTTTTACACAATCAATCACTCAATCTTTGATCCCTGGACTCAAATTCCTCAGGAAAGTGTTTGGAAACAAGTCCTTATCGGAAGCTCTGCTCCCTGGAAAACCTACACTAAGACAACAACTGTGGAGCATACAGTTATAGATAATCAGGATTACAGGAGTTTGATAGTGTCGTTACAACAGTTCAAGAGTGGGTAAAAATTAACGTCGTCACCATCATCATCGGCCATGTAAAAAACAAAAGAGATGGGTGGCACCTGTGACTCAGTGAGTAGGGTGCTGGCCCCACATACTGAGGGTGGCAGGTTCAAGCCTGGCCCCAGCCAAACTGCAACAAAAAATAGCAGGGTGTTGTGGCAGGAGCCTGTAGTCCCAGCTACTCAGAAGGCTAAGACAAGAGAATCACCTAAGCCCAGGAACTGGAGGTTACTGTGAGCTGTGAAGCCACAGCACTCTATCGAGGGCGATAAAGTGAAACTCTGTCTCTAAAATAAATAAATAAATAAATAAAAATAAAAGAGGTCACCTGGTTCAATTCTCTTCATGAGTTCAAGACCCACACTCCAACTAATGAAATAGACCTATGTATACTATATGTGCTATAAACACCTATAACTCACATTTGAAAGACTGTTTAACTTTTTCTAGTTTTCTTGG
Source organism: Galagoides demidoff (assembly GCA_963574575.1). Lineage (NCBI taxonomy): Eukaryota > Metazoa > Chordata > Mammalia > Primates > Galagidae > Galagoides > Galagoides demidoff. The sequence goes on along the minus strand of CAUYQV010001960.1, from coordinate 60,982 downwards.
CTTTAAGAACTAAAATTTTAAAGTTTGAAAAGAGTGTATTTTTTTAAACATTTTTTTTCTCCAATGAAAGAAAGGCAATCAATCAGTTCATAGGTCCATATCCAGAGACTGGAACACACGAACGGGGCTTCACCATAACACACACACATGCACACGTTTGCACACACACATACAGCCAGGAGAACAATCGCATATTCACACAAAGACAAATATCTACCACGACAAAATAGACTAAACCTTAGAAATAAATATTCTGAACAGGGCATATTTCTAAGTATCCCATATTATCTGATGATCATAGTGCAAATTATGCCCTGCATGAATAAAAATAAGACACACAACAGACTATATTCATGTTGCTAAGTCTTTACTGAATTAAGCTCCCCTCCCAAATTGTGTTGGACAAAAAGTCAACATTTTACTACATTAAATGCTGTTAATTATGCATTCAATAACTTCCAATATCCATATGGTACTATATATATATATATATATATAATTTTTATACATTTTTTTTTCTCTGTGAAAAGGGCAGAAAAAAATGAAATAAAATAAAAATGGCACCGAAGTGGGCAGATGGAAGAACAATAGGTAAAGAAGTAGATTGGAGCGTGGGTCGGAGCCGGGGACACAGGATGCTCACGTCTTTCCCCACCATGAGTGGAGCGGCCTGGCCCCTTCCTCCCAGGTTCACCATCCTGTTCCATCTCTTGCTCCACCAGCCCCTTAGAAAGTGGGCAGGGAACAGCCTTCCTAGGCTGAGAAGAGAAGAACCAGCACTAGAGGAAGGGTCCTGGGGTCAGACCATGCATAGAGAGTAAAAATGGCCCCCCATTATTCCTCCAAGGCAGGGATTCTTTTGAATAATATGAAAAATTTTGTTTTGTTTTCATTTTGGTTTGAAGAAAGTCTTTTGATCATCTCAATAGTTGTATTTGTTTTTTCATTATACTTGTAGCAAGGATTACTGTCAAACTCCATCACTGGGCCAGAGACCTTGTGGTGGTAGCAAAAAACCTGCCTCTCATGTAGCACACCACTTACCCTTGTGAGTTCACGGCCAATCAGTGGCCTAAACTCCGGGCTCTAACTATGTCATCTCAATATTTTTAGCAGATTTCAAATTATTTGCAACTTCGTTTTCATATTTTAATTGGCAAAGAAGCAGTCTTTGTGTGTGTGTGTGTTCTTTTTTTTCAAATTAATATGAGGGCATAATTTTTAGATTACATTGTTCTCACTTGCAGGGTAAAGTTCCAGTTATAAAAGAGCCCCTCACCCAGGGGCCATGTTATACACCGTCACAATGTGAACATTAGGTGAGATCCCACCTCAGGCCCTCCCTCCTTCTGCCAACTGTCCTTCCCCCTCCCCCTCCCACGTCCCTCTACCCCTGTACTAGACTATATTTGTGTTTTATTGTTCATATGAACACATAATTGTTTACATATTGGTTTCATATTAGTATGGAGTACACAGGATATGTATTTGTCCATACTTGTAATACTTTACTAAGAAGGATGTATTTCAACTCCATCCAGGTAAATTTAAAAGATGTAAAGTCTCCATCTTTTTCATTGGTTGAATAGTATTCCATGGTATACATATACTACAGTTTGTTGATCTATAGATTGCTTCCATGCCTTGGCAATTATGAATTGAGCTGCAATAAACATCCTGGTGCAAATGTCTTTGTGGTAAAAATGATTCCTGTTCTTCTGAGTAGTTACCTAGTAATGGGATTGGAAGATCAAACGGAAGGTCCACTTTTAGATCTTTGAGAATTCTCCATACTTCTCTCCAAAATGGCTGTATTAGTTTGCAAACCCACCAGCAGTGTAGAAGTGTTCCCTTCTCTCACATCCACGCCAACATCTGGTGAATTGGGACTTTGTGATGTGGGCTACTCTTGAGGGGGTTGGGTAATATCTTAGAGTGGTTTCCAAGGGAGGGATTTGGGTGGAAGGATGTTAGTGGCTGGACAGCAGAGGCCCATGTTGGCTCCTCCTTAGCTTCAGATGAGAGGGACCAGTGAGCCTTCTGAGCAAAGCACTTAGTACTTCTGTGCATTTTAATATTTTTTTTCACCTAGTCATCTTATTTAACCCTCCATATCTGTGAATTGATTTTACCATTCCCATTTTACAAATAGAGCAATAAAATTCGGAGAGGGTAAATAACTCACTGAGGGTACAATATATTACACACACTGCAAATCAGGATTTATCGATTTATTTCTTGAGCCATCCTTTCAAACGCTTTACTTCATTTTTTCTCTGGTTACTCATTGCTATTTTCTTCCATATACCAGCTTTTCTGCAAACCACTTTCCTAATTTGATATTCTAAAAGGTTCTCAGACATCTGATTTCATTTCCCTAAACATCACCAACCCTTCGTGTGTTTATGGTCTTCTCTGCTTCTAACCCTTTAGATCAGCCGAAATCATTCCTAAACCACAAGCCTCCAATTTCTGCAGATACGAACTAGCTGCCTTCCTAGCAGTCCTCTCTTTGCTTGAAGGGCCCTGATTCATGTGGTTCCTCCCTCTGCCTGCCACATGAATCCAAGGAGGGTTATCCCATTCTCGTTTCCAACAGTAAATCCTCCTAGGTTGGTGCCAATAATTATGGTTCCACTTATTTTTCCAGAGCTTGACTTCATAAAGCACGGTCATATAACATATTTCTGCCCAGTGAAACATAAGGGACAGGATATGGGAGGGACTCTTGGAAAGGTTTTCTATTGCTGTTATAAGCTAAATTGTTCCCGCCCCCCTCAAATCATAGTTTGAAGCCCTAACCCCCAATTCCTCAAAATGGTAGAGAAAAGATCTATCAAGAAGTAATTAAATAGGATGGGATGTAAGATTGCCTAATCCAATCTGACTGATGATCTTTTAAGAGGAAATTTGGATCCTCCAGAAAGACACCAGGGATGTGCACACCAAGAAAAGACCACATAGGGACATGGAGAGACAGTGGCCATCTGCAAGCAAGAAAAATGGCCTCAGTAAAGCCAAACTTGTGACATCTTGACCTTGGACTTCCAGCCTTCAGAGCTATGAGGAAATTAATTTCAGTGCAATATTTCATTATAACAGTTTTATGCAAGCATTAAAAAATGACATTCAAATAAATAGGTAAGTAACGATATTAGGAAGAAAGCACCTTTCTGTTATGGTCATGTTCATATCTGGATGTGAGTATGGGAATGTCTTAGTCATCTTACAACTGTGCGGCAAATCCATCTGAAAACGAGTTTCTGAGTTGAATATGGCAGATCTGGGGGAAAAAGAAAAAGGACAAATAAGCAAAAACCTGATTCATTAATGATATTGAGCCACTGAATTAACAAAAGCTGGATCACTCTGCCTCCAAAATGTCCCCTACAGGAGGAGTATGTTTTCCTGACATTGTTCAGCCGTGGTTTTCTATAAATTATAGCCAAAATAATCTTCTAGATACAACCACTCGGCTAAGGTTTAGCTATTGACAAGCGAAGTCTATTTCAGCAATTACTCTAGAATTTACTCTCTAACTTCTCAGTTTTATTCTAACCTCAAACTCTGGGCTCTGAAAGTTTGCCCCCAACCTGTCTGTGGGCTTTTAACTTATCTATAACTTATCCATTGTCTCCCAAGCATTTGACTCTAAAGTGTCCCCAACAGATGTTTGCTCGGTCCCTCTTAGGTGGGAATTACAATCCTGGATCCATCCAATTATAATGAAGTCCGAGACCAGTTCCAAAATGTAGGCAAATTCAGAAGGATAAGCTAGTAATCTACTTGTTAGTTGATATGCCCAACCCACCTGTACACATCAGGATTTTACAAAGTGCTGAAAGGCTAATGTACCTAAAATCACACAAGCTACAATTTCATACAGGCTTTCAAAATTTTATATGGAAATTTTGAGGCTTCAATTTCAAATTTCTGACACCAAATACTTTCCTATGTCCCTTATTCTACGCAATTAATAAATTAGGTATTTATATGTTAGGACCAGATAGTATTCACTCAATGCTTTTGAATTAATTAAAAGATGAAAATGTGGAAATACATAAAGTTTATAATTCATTTTATAAGTAGCCAGAAGCTTAAGGATTTCTGAATTATTAAAAGGCATGTTGGATTTATAGACGCTACATCCCCAGTTAGAAGTTAGACAGAATCCATGTGCGCCCCTTTGTGTGTATATACAGACTGGACACATGGAGCTTAATCCATAAGCCAAAGTTTAGAGGGAAAAGGCTCACTCTTTCTCTTTTGTAGCTTACCTCCAAATACATTTACTTTAATCCAGCCCCAAGAATGAATATCAGTGACTTCCAGAATTTTGTTTTGTTTGGGAGGGTAGAAGGGCTGACTCTCCTCTGATTCTCTGATTTCAGGCCTTGGTAACCTCTCTTACAAATTTCTTAATCTCATTTCCTGCTTTTTTCATCACTTCATCAGGTATTAGTTTACATATTTCTAGCCATAACCTAGGCAAAATGTCATTCTGTAATCTAATACAGTAGAACCTCGGAAAGTTGACCAGCCAAGGGACTATAACAAACTGGTCAACATATGGAGGTGGTCAATATAAGGAACTAGGCCTACTGTACTGATACATACATGTGGTACAAGTCCTATCTATGAAAATTAGGTCAATGGAATGATGTGGTCAACTATGGAGATTCTACTGTTTTCATTTAACCCAGAGTGAAGTTTGGCAAAAAAAAAATCCAAGTTTCTTACCCCTTCTCAATAAATATATATATTCTTTTATTTTTTGAGACAGAGTCTCAGTATGTCTCCCTCAGTAGAGTACCATAGCATCATAGCTCATAGCAACCTCAAACTCCTGGGCTCGAGTGATTCTCTGGTCTCAGCCTCACAAGTAGCTGAGACTACAGGCACCCGCCACAATGCCCAGCTATTTTCAGAGATGGGGTCTTTCTCTTGCTCAGGCTGGTCTCGAACGCCTAAGCTCAAGCAAGCCACCCACCTTGGACTCCCAGAGTGCTCGGTTTATAGATGTGAGTCATCCAGCCCAGCCTCTCAATAAATATTTAAAGAAAGTAATCTGTTAGGAAAAGAATAATGTGGTTTCTGTAAGAGGATATCAGAACTGTGGATCCCTGTTATGGCGGCTGCTGTACAGGCGCGCTGGAACCACATGTGGGTGGGCACCGACACTGGCATCCAGAAAGGAGTCAACCTGCAGCAAAAACAAGCGGTCAACTTCACAGCGACGGGACAGCCTCGGCGTGAGGAGGCCGTGAGCGCCCTGTGTTGGGGCGCAGATGGCAAGACTCAGATTCTGGTGGGCTGTGCAGACAGGACAGTGAAACGCTTCAGCACCGAAGAGGGCATATTCTTGGGTCAGAGGCACTGCCCCAGCGGAGAGGGCATGTTCCGGGCCCTCGCCCAGGCCGACAGCGCCCTAATCACATGTGTGGATTCTGGGATACTCAGAGTCTGGCATAACAGGGACAAGGAGGCATCCTCTGATCCAGTCTTGGAACTAAGGGTGGGCCCTGGAGTGTGTAGGATGCGCCAAGACCCTGCACACCCCCATGTGGTCGCCACAGGTGGGAAAGAGAATGCCTTGAAGCTGTGGGACCTGCAGGGGTCTGAGGAATCTATGTTCAGAGCCAAGAATGTACGGAATGACTGGCTGGACCTGCGGGTGCCCATCTGGGACCAAGACATACAATTCCTCCCTGGGTCACAGAAGCTTGTCACCTGCACAGGGTACCCCAGATCCAGGTCTATGATCCAGCCTCCCCCCAGCGCTGGCCAGTTCTAGAGACCAACTATGGAGACTACCCACTGACAGCCATGACCCTCACTCCTGGGGCCAATTCAGTGATTATAGGGAACACCCATGGGCAGCTGGCAGAAATTGACTTTCAGCAAGGGGCTTGCTGGGCTGTCTAAAGGGATTGGCAGGCAGTGTCTGTGGTTTACAGTGCCACCCTTCAAAACCCCTATTAGCATCTTGTGGCTTGGACAGTCTTGAGGGTACACAGGATCCAGAATCCACGGGGCCTGGAGCATAAGGTTTATCTCAAGTCTCGGTTGAACTGCCTCCTCCTATCAGGCAGGGATAACTGGGACGATGAGCCCCAAGAGCCTCAAGAGCCTAACAAGTATCCCCAGAAGACACAGAGACAGATGAACTTTGGGCATCTTTAGTGGCAGCTGCCAAGCGGAAGCTTCCTGATTTGGAGCAGACCCAAGAGGCCCTCCAAACCAGAAGGAGGAAAAAGAAGCGTCCTGGGTCCACTAGTCCATGAACCTCCTATGCCCACTTTCTAAATAAATAGCTGAACATCCATCAAAAAAAGAGGATATCAGAACTGTCTAGTAGGAGTCTTCAAAAGGGTAAATTAATAGACAAATAAGAAAAACAAACAGAGATAAACTGTTCAGACTTTAATTCAGACCTGTCAAGCCCAGATCACCGTAACGGTGACTCTTTATTGTATTGTACAGTGGGGGCCGTGCATCCAAAGGTTCCACATCCACAAATTCAAACAACTGCTGATGGAAAATATGTGGGGTAAATATCGCACCTGTACTGAGCATGTACAGACTTTTTCCTAGTGATTTCTTAAAGCAATACAACATAGCAACTATTTATATCAGGTGTCCTCAAACTACGGCCTGCGGGCCACATGCAGCCCGCCTAGGATATTTACCTGGCCCGCTGGGTTTTGTTTTTGCCACCGCTGCCTGTCCTGCTTAGCAGCCAACTCATCCTGGGGCCCACGGTCCGGCCCTCCAACGGTCTGAGGGACAGTGAACTGGCCCCCTGTTTAAAAAGTTTGAGGACCCCTGATTTATATAGTATTTACATTGTAGTAGGTATTATAACAATTTAAGGGACGATATAAAATATAGGAAGAATGTGCATAGGTCATAAGCCAATACAGTAGAACTTCCATAGTTGACCACCTCCCCATACTGACCACCTCCTAAGTTGCCCAAATTAGCTGCTTGGAAGGTTGAGGAAGGATTAGGGTGGGGGTTGACCACCTGAACCCAGAAATTTGAAGTTGCAGGTTGCTGTGAGCTATGATGGTACCACTGTCCAGGCAGCACAGTGAGATTCTGTCTCAAAAAGAGAGAAAGAGAGAGAAGGGAATGAGCAGCATAAATAATAGATCTATATGAACAAGTCATAAAAAAATTAAAAACCATCTATTTTCTAATGCTACTCTCATCATCTGTTACTAACAGAAAAATAAATAAATAAAAGAAACTTACCTTACATTTTCAGATCTAGAGAAAAGAACATTGGGTCTGATTCAGTTCTTATCTTCTTGTGTTTCTGTGTTCATTTTTAAACAAGTAAATGTAGCATACCCTGGATTTAGAACCTATCAACCTTATTTTGGCAAAACAACCTCATTGTCTTTTTCAACCTTTGCCTTTTGCAAAAATCCCATTGCAAAATCGAATGCAATTTGATAAGAGAGAGAGAAAAAAATAGGAAAATTTTAAGGAACTATGTGGTTTAACCTTAATAAAAGTATGGCCTGTGTTTTGAACAATGATCATTTGTGGTTTCCCCAATCCTATTTGAATCCAAAATTCTTGGCTGCCACTATGTGCTATGACATTAGTACATAGTTGCCCTTTCCCTCCCCGATAGCAACCTCAAACTACTGGACTCAAGCAATCCTCCTGCCTCAGCCTCCCAAGTAGCTGGGTCTTAGGCATACACCACCATGCCTATCTAATTTTTTCAATTTTTAGCATAGACTGGGTCTCACTTTACTCAGACTGGTCTTAAACTCCTGACCTGCAGTCCTAGCAGACTACTCTGGCAAAATGCAACCCACAAAAGACAAAATTCAAACCATTCTACTCACAAGTTGCCTGGCTCTAAATGAGAAGCCCCAGTAAGAATAAATTCCATGAGCTCTAATATTGACTCTGGGTGTGGAGGTGAAAATTGTGCCAAGTCTTTCATCTTTGTCCTAAGACTCAGTTAGTTCTAGAGAAATCTATATCAAAATGTATACAACTGGAGCCTGCAATGATGATATTTTGAGCAAAAGGATGGTTTAGGGTTTTATCCATGAGTAAACAGATGGCACACACCATGGTTTAAATGAAGAGAGTTTAATGAAGGAAATTGTTATAGACATGAGAGAGGGGACATGTAGGAAGCCAGCAAGAACTGTGATTAGCAACGGGAAGAACCCATTACTACTCCCAAGCGTGAAGGCATGAGCAGCAACCAGAACACTTGCTGGTGGCAGAGGACCTCCTGCTCTTGGCTTCTGCTTTCTTGAAGAAGTCGAAGGTGAAGAAATACCAGGGTGATAAAGCAAAGGTGGATATGGAAGTCTGATGACAGTGGACATATTATTAAATAGTCAGTTTAGAGTGAGAAATTTGCCTAAAGAAATGAATAACTACCAGGCAACTGAGAGCCCGTTGAGGCTGCTGAACACGAATTCATAGTGCTGTCAGTCTGTCCATCCTTCCTCCCTGATACTCAGATGGGCAGAAGCAGGTGTGCAGAAAATATGCAGTTCATCCCCTGTCTCTTCGGTCAGGAAGATGCATCGGGAAGATAGAAAAGTTAACATTGTTCAATATTGTTTACAAGAAAGTGATATAGGAATTTGACCATGGAACCTAAGATATATATATATACAGGACAACAGAGCAGAAAGTAAGAATTGAGAGCCTGAAGGTTCATATTCCTTCCAAAAACTGTTACCATGAAAGTATTTGTATCCATAGGCTGGCATATTAAGGGGCTTTGGTCAGGGAGTGGACTATTTGAATTAGCAACTATGGAAGGAGACCCTGACTGATGATTTCCGGGTTCAGAATATAACTACAGAAGAGATACATAGTTGGGGTGGGTAGGTCATTGGAAAAGAGGAGTTCATAATTGAAAGATTTGGAAATTAGATGAATGATGTCATGGCTAATTTTATGTGTCAACCTTACTGAGCCCAAGGTACTCAGATATTTGGGCAAACCCCAGCCTAAATGTAGCTGTGAAAGCATTTTTTAAATGGGATTAACATTTAAATAAGCCAACATTGAGTAAAGCACATTATCCTCCATAATGTGGGTAGAGACCACTCAATCAGTTTAAAGGCCTCTAAAGGAAAAAACTGAGGTCTCCCAAAGAGTAAGGAATTTTATTTCCTAATTTTATCAACTTTTCCTTTGATCTCTAGCCTGCCAGCCTGAGCTGTACATTTCATACTTGCCAGCCCCCACAGTCACATGTGCCAATTCCTTAAAATGAATCTATATGGATGAAATAGAGAGAGAGAGAGAGAGAGAGAGAGAGAGAGATAGATAGATAGATAGATAGATATTCTATTAGTTCTGTTTCTCTGGCGAACCTTGACTAATTACTATCAGTGATAAATATGGATGTTAAAGTCAAAGAAGTCTTTGAAAAAGTAATCCTAGATTATTATCTTAAATAAAAGTTTGCCTTTATCCCCTGGCACCCATGACGAACTCAGAACGAGGTCAGATGGATAAAAACATTACGATTTGTGGTGCAGAGTATGTGCGTGGCAGAAAAGGTCAATAAGCTGCACACTATCAAAATCTGTAGTATAATGCAAACTCAGAATTTAGGGGAAAACTTAACTAAATGCCTAAATTAAAAAAAGAATAAGGGTCTCAAAACAATGATTTCAGTTTCTATCCTAAGAAACCTGAAAAATAAAAGGGCAAATAAAATCCAAAGACAAGGAGAAAGTAACGATCAAAGTATAAATTGATTAAACAGAAAACCAGTAGGGAAAATCAATGACACCAAATGCAGGGTTTTTTTTGAAAGATCGATGCAATTGATAAAGCTCTAGCCAGAATGATCAGGAAAAAAAGAAGGGACAAATTAGCAATATCTAGAATGAGAAAGGTGGGGTCACTACAGTAAAAGGTGTATAGGGTGACATTGTTGTGGCAAACAGACTTTCAGATGCCCCCCGCCCCGTGATGTGCATATCATGGTATTCGTGACTTTGTATGATCCTTTCTCTTGAGTGTGAGCAGAAACCGTAACTTGCTTCTAACCAATGAAAGGCAGTAAAGGCTATGAAACATCCATGTTTACGTGGATTACAGAATAGTATTATGATTGTCTTGCTAGAGTCTTTTTCTCTCTATTGCTAACTTTTAAGGAACAAGCCTCCCTGAATCCCACAAACACAAGAAAATGAATTCTGCCAACCATCAAAAAGAGTTTGTGAACAAATATTTCCCTAGCCAATCCTTTGATGAGAACCCAGTACTGGCTGACATCTTGATTGCAGTCTTATGAAACCCTAACGCAGAGTTCCCAGCTAAACCGTTCCTAGAGTCCCATCTTCAGAAACTGTGAGACAATAAATGTGTGTATTAAAGCCTTACATTTATAGTAATTTACTGTATAGCAATAGATAACTGATACAACTATGAAAAACTTTATCACTACAAATTTAATAATTTAGATAAAATGGACAATTTCCTTGAAAAGTGCAAATTACCAAAACTCATTCAAAAAAAGATAGTAGATAGGATCTACAAAGAAGATTCTAGAACTAATATGTAAGCTTTGCAACATTTCAGGGTATGGAATTGCCTTAGCGTGTTTGGGCTGCTGTAACAAAATACTATAGATGGGGTGGCTTACACCCAAAAGAAATGTATTACTCACAGTCCTGGGGGCTGGGAAGTCCAACAGCAAGGCACTGCCAGATTTCACGTCTGGTAAGGGACCATTTCCTCATAAATGGTCATCTTTTCACTGAAACTGCACATGGTAAAAGGGACCAATCAGCTCTCTGAGATCTCTTATATACAGGCATGAATCCCATGCACCAGTGGATCATCTCCCAAATGTCCTATCCCCTCATACCTTGGGGGTTAGAATTCCAACATACGAATGTTGGGGGAGATAGAAAGATTCAGTCTAGCACAATGATCAATATATTTTAAAAAAATTATTTCTACATACTAGCAACGAATAATCATGAACTGGAATTTTTTAAATATCTTATAATATCGTCAGAGTATGAGACATATCTGATAAAAGACATTAAATGTCTCCTTAGATTGATGTAATCAATCAGTCATAACGATCAAATGTTACCTGGTCAGTCTCTTCAGGCTCTTTAAGCTAGTTTTACACGCATCTGAACTTCTTTTTTCTTTTTTTTTTCTTCTATAGAGACAGAGTCTCACTTTATTGCCCTTGGTAGAGTGCCATGGCATCACACAGTTCACAGCAACCTCCAACTTCTGGGCTCAAGCGATTCTCTTGCCTCAGCCTCCAGAGTAGCTGGGACTACAGGCACCTGCCACAATGCCTGGCTATTTTTGTTGTTGTTGTTGCAGTTTGGCCAGGGCCAGGTTTGAACCTGCCACCCTCGGTATATGGGACCGGTGCCCTACACACTGAGCCACAGGTGCCACCTGAGCCATAGATGCCTCCCTGAACTTCTTGATTATTTATTTTACCTAATTGTTGGAAAACAGCGATTTATCTTTTGCTAAGTTTTAATTAGATCTGTTATAGTAGTCAGAAGCCAGATGACTTTGAAGTCATGAGGCTTTGAAGTCAGATGACTTCATTTTGAATTCCAGCTCTGACAGTTCATAACCATATAATCTAAGATAAAAATTCTAGTATTTTGGATCTCAATTTCATTATTTATAAAATTTGGGTAACACTGCTTAATGGCTTTGGAATCAAATGCCCTGTGCTCTTACACAAAGCTCGGACGCTTTCTTGCTATATGAACTGGGGCATGTCAAATAAAATGTTTGCCCTTTAGCACTAGCTCATCTATAAAGTAATACCTACATCCTACTATAAATGATATAATATATCTAAAATTATTTGGAATAATACCCGGTACTCAGAAATGTTAGGCTTTATAACGTTCATAAAGGCAGGTACAGTTTTGACAGATGGAAAGTGTCATAATGTTAGTGGCTATGATTATTTTTCTATTATCTAAAATTGAGCTATTCCAGGTTCAGTAAAGAATGTATACTTGTTGAAATGTTTTAATTCTTTATATGAAGTCATTTGATGACAAGTAGGGTTTTATAATATTATAAAATTGAATAAAGTTGTGATGAAATATTTAAATGAATAGTTAGACTCTAAAACAAGAAATGCCAGAGACCATTAGGTTTTCAAACTTTATTTAGCAGCAGACTCTTTTTTTTCAAATACAATCTTACTCAGAAAATATAAAAGTTTTTCAGCTGAACTATAAGCCCACCAGTCTAACACAAACTGGGTATTTACTATGTGCCATGACATTCTAAAATTGTACCATCCCCTACAGAGGCTCTGGGGCCCATCCTTGGAACCATAAAGTGTGACAAACACAGTTTAAAACCCCCTCCTTAGGATTTTGTTAAGCCATTTGAAGACAAGAACTTCATGATGTATGTTTTAAACAAATATCTAGCATAGCATTTGGCACTTAGTGGGTGTTGAATAATTATCGCTAGAACTGAATAGCACAGAAAAAGCTAAGGAATTCTTAGAGCCCCCCACATGCTAGTAAACAGCTAATGTCTCACACTCCAAACAGACCACTTTCCAATATACCACTTCCTCAGGTAAAAAACAAGTTCTTTACCAATTTCCAGGCAATGAGGTACGGAATAAATCTACGCCAGACTGAGCTCAGTCTAACCTATGTCCTGGGAATATTTATAAGCGCCTGCTGAATTTGTATGAAACTTAAATTTTGCTTAGAGTTATTCTGATTATTTCTCAGAACACAAAACTATTCTTCATCTCTGTAGTGGCTTTAGGACTCTATGACTCCAAAGATCTCTTTCCAACATTGACTAGAAATTTTTCTAGCTCTCCAAGGAATACTGTCCCAGCCAGACACAGTCTTCTACATAGCACTCTGGGAGGCTGAGGCAGGAGGATTGCTGAGCTCGGGAGTCTGAGGTTGCAGGAAGCTATGAGGGGGCACTATCGCCAGAATAGCAGAGCACGACTGTCAGAAAAAAAAAAAATGACTCTCAAAGATCACAGTTTTGCTCATCTAAATCTGAGATCACATTTTGGAATTTTCCTATGCATCAGGAATTACGGTGTGAACTAATATTTACACAGACACTCTTCCCACTTATTTTCAGTTTTAAGTTAGATTGCATGTAAAGTGACGAGCAAGTGAAGGAAAAACAAAGACATCAGAGATAAGATACTGTAGGACGTGGCTTGTGGGTCATCTTCTTCCTAAATGCCAAACCTCTTCTATCACCACATTTAAAGCTGTCCTTGAGGACAGAGGTCTTGATCTATAGTTCTATTGCCCTGCTCACATTGCTAATGGTTCTGATAAATAATAAAATGAATTTTTGATGAGCTTTATGAAGTGGTCTATATTACACTAAAATAGGTAGGCATTATCAAATGTGCAAGTATTCAATTAACATTTGGTGATTAAAAATTCTAAACTAAAATATTTTACGTAAAATATTTCTGCATAAAACAAGGTAAGCAAACAAAATAAGTAGGAATAAAATAATTTTTTTTATTCTAACCAAATACTACACACGAGGCAAAGAGAAAAATTAAAATAGTGATTTTTCAGAATCATTTTTAGACTTGAGGGCAAATTAGAAGGAAGAAATTTATTAGAAAATCATTTGCTAGGATGAGTCAATAGAGACAGAAAAATGGACATTATAATTCCTATAAACCATTATAAAAATTGTGAAAAAGTAAAGACAGTTTCTGAATTAAAGTATCACTGTTGAACAACTAGATTAATAAAATGCAAAATGACACTATATATCACAGAGGTTAGGCATTATTATGGAGATCTGTATAATTAATAATAATCTAATTCTTTGGCACGTAATTCTAATTCTTGAATCTTTGAAAAATGAACTCTGCAATTTCTATATTTCAATAGGGCAACTGATAATCAAGAATAGTTATATTTTTTCCTAAATCTATAAAACCTTTTTTCTAAGAAATAGATGGTATTATGAAATTAGTTGGAAAAAAAGATTAGTTGACATTTATTACATAAGTGATTGTTTCTCCTAACATCTAATTTTTGCTCCTCTCTTACTTAACTAGATTTGCAACTGATGACATAGCTTTATGAATAGCACGAGCCCTGTTTTAACTAAGTGGATCATTGGGCTAGAAATAGAGATTCCTCTGCTGTATTTCGAGCTCTGAGTAGTCCCGTGACCTTAGGCAACCTTCTTAGCAGGAATCTCAAATTATCCTAATCATAACTAAAATGTCATTTTCCACCTACTGGATGTATTGCATAAGGGTTGTGATGTGATTAGCCTCCTTTATACAAATAATACGAATTACTCCAAAAAAAGGAAAAGTGCCATGAAATTATTTCTACACTAATGTCACGTTTGATAACCTGCAATGACTTAGCTTTTAGTAGGACAAGATAGTAAGCGCAAACAGAAGAATGGAGTTTTAAAGTTAGTAATTTTTGTTAAAGTATATAGTAGCTTTCATATATACATAACTATTCATTTAACTAAAAGACCACATTATCTTTAACATTAGGGCAAGAGGATTCACTAGTCTTAGGGCTGTTATTAAATGCATCTTGCAATGTACTGCATCATGATTATGATCAAGTCACAATATTTCCCCCTCAGACACGAGGATAATAATACTGTCTCAGTTGTGTTTTGTTTTGTTTTGGGGGAGTTAAGTGGGCTCATGGATGCAAACCGTCTGACATAGGGTCCAATGCACATGAGGCACTTTAAAAAGTCAGATTTTAGGCTGGGTGCCTGTGGCTCAAGTGGCTAAGGTGCTAGCCACATACACCTAAGGTGGCGGGTTCGAATCCAGCCCAGACCCACCAAACAACAATGACTGCTGCAACCAAAAAAATAGCTGGGCATTGTGCCAGGTGCCTGTGGTCCCAGCTACTTGGGAGGCTGAGGTAGGAGAATCACTTGAGCCCAGGAGTTGGAAGTTGCTGTGAGCCATGATGCCACAGCACTGTACCCAGGGGGACAGCTTGAAGCTCTGTCTCAAAAAAAAAAAAAAAGTCACATTTTATATTTTTTCAAGAAATCCATGCCAGGAGTGGTGGCTCACACCTGTAATCCTAGCACTCTGGGAGGCCACTGCAGGTGGATCACTTGAGCTCACAAGTTTAACACCAGCCTGAGCAAGAGCAAGACCCCCATCTCTAAGGCACTCTACCAAGGATGACAAAGTGAGACTGTCTCAAAAAAAAAAGAAAGAAAGAAATACCTGACTTTTATTGTTGCCACATATTTCTTTAAAATATCCTTGCCTGTCAATGTACAGTTGTTCAATGGGTATAAAGTTTCAGTTATGGTCAGTTATGTTAGAAGAATAAGTCATGGGCTGGGCAAGGTGGTTCATGCCTATAATCCTAACACTCTGGGAAGCCAAGGTGGGTGGATTGCTTCAGCTCAGGAGTTTGAGACCAGCCTGAACAAGAGATCCCATTTCTACTAAAAATAGAAAAACAAACCAGCCTTGTGGTGGGCGCCTATAGTCACAGATGCTAGGGAGGCTGAGGCGGTAGGATCATTGACGTCAGGAGTGGAGGTTGCTGTGACCTAGACTGACACCCTGGCACTCTAGCCTCAGCAACAGAGTGAAGCTCTGTCTCAGAAAAAAAAAAAAAAATAAGGCATTATCCAACATAATGCCTATAATACTGTGCTCCTCAGAATTATTAAGAGGGTAAATGTCACGTCAAGTCTTCTTTAAAAATGGTAACAGAAGGAAGCAAAGGGACATGACACAACTTGGGCGGAGTTGGTTGTGTCCATTACCCGGATTGCAGTGATGGTATCGTGAGTGTGTGCGTGCGTCATAAAACTGTACACGTTCCATACGTGCAGTTTTCATGGATCAATTATAGCTTCACAAAGCTGTTTCTTAAAGAAAATTTAAAATTTTTAGACACAGTGTAGAATAAATGTCCCCCCATTTGTTGAGATAGTTAGAATGACTCTTGTTACTTAGAAGTCAAAAAAGAGCTTCCTAACATATGCCCAGCTACTTCATGAAGCTCTAAATTGCTGGTAAGTTTTACTTTGTACACGTTCATTCCAGGTTCTCATACGTGTTGGATAAGTAGTGTGTGATTTCTCTCTCTTCAGATCCATCCAAGTAGATTTTCTCATCTAATCTTATCACATCCATGAAGAATGCACACTTTGGAAAGGGGCCATTTGTTTGACCTAATAGATAAAGTAAAACATCCAAAATGAAACAAATTGTCCTCATTCCCCATTTTCCTGACCATTGAGAAGAAAACTCATAAATCTGGATTCTTTCGTCTCCACTTCAAAATTCATCTTCACTTTCCGTTTCCAAAAAAGAAGCAATTTATTTCAAAAAAAAAAAAAGTATTTATTTAGTTAAGGGTTGGCTCCATGTCTCCTGTCTGAAAATAAAAAATTTACTTACAGGCAGCATGATTCATCGCTATTGTCCCAAACGCTCCTAAGACAGAGAATCTTCTGCCAACGCTGGAATTCATGTTTGTATTAAAAGAATTTGGCATTCCCAAGAAGAAGCAAGCAGTCAGGGGTCCAGGAAAATTTATCAGATGACCTTCGGGACCAAATTGAGGAATAAGGAATATACATATATCTTTGACATCCTGTATTCCCTCCTCTCTCTGGCCGCTCAATCTTGCCCTATACTTCCTCTTACTCCCTTCATTGTTTTGCTAATAAATGAAATTTTAAGTTTTCATATTAGCTGAATATAGTTTAAAGTAAACTGGTTCAGCACCTGTAGCTCAACAGTTAAGGCACCAGCCACATACTCCAGAGCTGGAGGGTTCGAATCTAACCCGGGCCTGCCAAACAATAGTGACAACTACAACCAAAAAATAGCCAGGCACTGTGGCAGGTGCCTATAGTCCCAGCTACTCGGGAGGTCACATAATTTGCATTTGTGCATTTTACGTCAATGTTATAAAGTTATATTCACCCAGAATATGTGCATTGCACCTGTTCAGTGTGAAATTACCCTACCCCTCCTTCCCTCTCTCCCCTATTTAATTTCCATTGAGTTTTACTTCCGTATGTGCTAAGTGTTAATTGACCAGTTCCAATTTACTGTTGAGTACCTGTGGTGTTTGTTTTTCCATTCTTGCATTACTTC
This sequence comes from Galagoides demidoff, assembly GCA_963574575.1. Taxonomy (NCBI): domain Eukaryota; kingdom Metazoa; phylum Chordata; class Mammalia; order Primates; family Galagidae; genus Galagoides; species Galagoides demidoff. The sequence continues at coordinate 43,836 of CAUYQV010001960.1, read as the reverse complement.
ACCTAGAAAAATTGGCTCCAGTTCCATCCAGGTTGTTATAAAAGATACCAGATCACTTTTTTTAGAGCTGAGTATACTCCATGGTATACACATACTACATTTTATTAATCCATTATGTGTTGATGAGCACTTGGGTCATTTCCATATCTTTTGCAATCATGAATTATGTGGCTATAAACATTCAAAGGTAGTTGTCTTGAGAAAATGTCCTTTTTTTCTTTGAGGAAGTGGCCAGCAGTGGGATTGCTGGATCAAAAGGTAGGTCTAACTCCATACAGCTTTCCAGGGAGTTGTACAAGTCTGCAGTCCTGCCAATAGTGAGTGAGTGTTCCTCTCTGCATCCATGCCAGCATCTGTTGCTTTGGCACTTTCGATGTGAGCTATTTTCACTCTAGTTAGGTGATACCTTGTTGTGGGTTTGATTTCCATTTCCCTGATGTGTTTCTTGGCCATTAGACCATCTTCATTTAAAACACTTCTGTTAAGTGATATCACGGTCAAGCAATCTAAGGCACAGGATTAAAAAGTCTCCAATCATGTTCTTGGCTACTTTTTAATGGGGTTGTTTGACTTTTTTCCTGCCTTTTTGCTTAAGTTCTTTGCAGAGTCTAGTTATCAGCCCTTTATTAGATGTACAGCATGTAAATATTTTTCCCCATTCTGTAGACTGTCTACTTACTCAGTTGATTGTGTCCTTGGCTGTGCGAAACTTTTTTTGTTGTAGTTGCTGTTGAGACAGAGTCCCACCCTATGCCCCTGGGCAGAGTGCAGTGGCTTGGTAGCTCACTGCAACCTCAGACTCCAGCTTGTGGGTATCAAGCTGCCTCAGCCTCCGGAAGCTGCTGGGATTACAGGCACTCCCCGTGGTGCTTGGCCGGGTTTTCCCATTTTTTTTCATGAGTCGTGGTCTCACTCTTGCTCAGGCGAGTCTCGAACTCCTGAGCTCAAACAATTCTCCCTCCTAAGCCTCCCACAGTGCTGGGATTACAGGTGTGAGCCACCACTCAAAAACTTTTTAATTTGATCAGGTCCCATTTGTTTATTTTTGTTGTTGCTGCGATTGCCATTGGGTCTTCTTCATAAATTTCTTCCCTAAGTTGGTATCTGTAAGAGTTTTTCCAATACTTCTTTCTAGAATTCTTATCGTTTCATTCCTTAGGTTTAAGTCTTCAACCAGGTGAATTAATTTGTGAGAGAGGTGAGAGGTATGGATCACGGTTCTGTCTTTCACATGTGGCTACCCAGTCTTCCCAGCACTGTTTATTGAATAGGGAGTCTTTTCCCCATTGTGTGTTTTTGTCTGCTTTATCAAAGATCAGATGGGAGAATGAGGATGGTTTCTTTCAGTCCTAAGGGTAGTAGTTACTTCTTATAGTTAATACCTCCTCGATGACTAGAATTCACTTTTTGTCCTTACCTGATGAATAACTTTATACTTAGTTACTAATCTTTCAGATTCTCTCTGTTTAAATACCAGGTGTAATTTCTGGCTCCTACGTGGACCCTAACTATCATGCAACTTAACACACACGTAGTCCTATCATATAAACCGGGTACTCCAAGATTGTTTTAAAGTAAAAGTGTGGGGTGGCACCTGTGGCTCAGTGAATAGGGTGCTGGTCCCACATACCGGAGGTGATGGGTTCAAACCCATCCCCAGCAAAAAATTGCAAAAAAAAAAAAAAAAAAAAAGTATGGCAGGAAAAAAGGGCAAAATAAATGCACAACCGTCAGCAGTTATTAGAAGGACAAAGGTGAAAAATGGTGGAAGGAAGGGCTAATAATCATTCGTACAAAGTGGGAAGCTGGGAAATATTGTCCATATATAGATACAGGAACATTGTGACTATAATTTGAAGTGCCAAAAATAACCTCTAAAACTGGGGATTAATCACCTATGACAAAATTAAGAGAAGAAAAAAAGGGAACAATGTTATCAAATTAAATTTTTTTCTAAAATAGCAGGATTATGTTTAGAGATGATAAATTTTAAAATAAAAGAATAAGCACCTTGTTATATTTAACTATATGGAGGTAAACACAAAATTACATGATTAAAATATTAGTCTCTGAAGGGCAATGCTAAAAGTATACTGAAGTGACGCAGAGGATGGTAATTAGTTTTTCCATTTAATTTCTTTTTATTGTTGGGGATTTGTTGAAGGTACAAAGAACCAAGTTGCATTGATTGCATTTGTTATTTCTATTTAATTTTTAATACATTACTATTTGATTTTTAAATTTAAATTTTAAAAATGCAAAGAAGGACTTCTAGTAGTAATCACTACTAAAAGCCCTGATCATTCTATATAAAATGAACATAAGAAAGCTCTAGAAGGTGAGAAGAAGAAGGAAGACTCTGGGAGGATTTGGGGTTTGGGGGGGAGGGGTCATGTTTTCCAGATTTAGAACTGAAAAAGCCAATACCAGGAAACACCCATGAGTATAGACAGAAAAGCCCCAACAGAAGCCGGCACCTTTCTATCCAAAGAACCAGGAAAGGGAAGCCGAGCAAGACAGAACCTTACCTGCCACAGCTATTCCATTCTAACCAAAGTTTATGGAAAAGTCTGTGCCCCATCCCCACCCATGCTAGCAAAGGAAGCTAGACTCCCCTCTCAACAGCGGTGGGGTCTGAACTCTCATGCCCCGCCTAGCAGTAATGAAACACCCTTCCCACCCCACTGCCTCAGTGCTGGAGGAGGTCTAGCAGAGACAGCCCCCAACATAGTGTCAGCTGAAGTCAAGTGAGAGGTAGTAATAAAACACTAAGGACTCTGGTTGCAGCTAAAATCTCATGTACAATTTTTTAGACCCACCTAAAACTTCAGCAAAGAAATAGAAAGTAATGAAGAAAATAAAGGCTTCACCTACCAGGCATCAGCAAGGGAAGCTGCCCTCCCCATCCCAGACTTGGGCGCCCAGTCAATGTACTGCACACTTGGAAGAGAATCAGAGCCAAGGACTCAGGCCCCTGACAAGCCATGCTCTTATGCATATCTGCATTCTTAACCCAGGCTCCACTCCTTTGAGGTCTCCTTCCTGGGGAACCCTGAAGGAACTTACATTCACTCTGACTTAGTACTTTTTCATTTCTACCCTTCCTCCCTCTTCATCTCCACCAGCTCCCTGGGTCCATAAAACATTGGTAACTTTCTGTTCAGGACACTCCCTCAGCAGTGAGATGACATCATATCTGCACTGATCCAACCCGCCCTCAAATGATGTGCCAACACATGGAGATAAACAGAAACCGGGAAAGCCAGCCCATGCTCTAGGTCAACCTCCTGACTTTACCACCACAGGAAGTGATTAAGGGATTGACCGTTCCTTAGTTTGTTTGGCTTGTTGCTTTGATTGGCTACTCCAACACCTGGAAGTTGAGTCTCTCCAGCTCAGCTGACCCTCAAGGTACTAATACTGCTCCCAGTTGAGGGAACTATCATTACAGCCAGAATCCCCACCCCCTCACAATAATAAGGTGGTGCCCTCCCTTCCCTCAACAGAGTGTTATAAGAGAAAGCTCACTAAAACAGGTTTAAATAAAATCCAGACTCTTATAACATAACATAAGGTTCAAAATGTTCAGGTTTCCACTGAAAATCACTCACCACACCAAGCACCAGGAATATCTCAAATTGAATGAAAAGAAAAATGTCACAGGTAATAAAATTACCTGGCAAAGATTCGAAAATAATAAAGAAAGTAAATAGCCATAAAGTGCAAATAAAAATTAAAAATAAAGAAAAACCAGGAAAAAATTTTAGAATTAAAAAATATAGTAGCTGGGCATAGTGGCTCACACCTGTGCAAAATCGAGACCTCCCCCTCCCCATATCTACTTAAATAAAGACACTACTGCATGTTGTGGCAGGTGCCTGTAGTTACAGCAACGTGGGAGGCTGAAGCAAGAAGATTGCTTAAGTTCAAGAGTTTGAGATTGCTGTGATCCATGATGCCATCGCACTCCACCCACTGGGACAGAATAAGACTCTGTCTCAAAAAAAAAAAAAAAAAAAACGTTAAGCACCTGTAACGCAGTGGTTATAGAACCAGCCACATACACCAAAGGTGGTGGATTTGAACCTGGCCCAGGCCAGCGAAACAACAATGCAACTGCAATAAAAAATAGCCAGATGTTGTGGCAGGCACCTGTAGTCCCAGCTATTTGGAAGGCTGAGGCAAGAGAGTCACTTCAGCCCAAGAGTTTGAGGTTGCTGTGAGCTGTGATGCCATAGCACTCTACCAAGGGCAACATAGTGAGACTCTGTCTCAATAAAAATGAAAAAAATACAGTAATTGAAATAAAAAGCTCAATGGGTAAACTCAACAGCAGAATAAAGGGGTAGAATCAGCAAACTAGAAGGAAAAAAAAACATAGAAATCACTCAATCTGAACAATAGAAGGAAAATAGACTGGGAAGAAAATGAATAGCTCCCCAGGTACTCGTGAGACTATAACAAAGCCTCTACCATTCTTGTCACCAAAATACTGGAGGGAAAGGAAAAAGAGGGCAAAATTTAAAAAGTATTTGAAGAAGTACCAGCTAAAACTTCCCAACTTTGATAAAAGATATAAACTTCCCAATGTCGGAAGCTGAATGAATCACAAATAACACAAATACAAAGAAATTCATGCCAAGATAAATAAGAGTCAAACTTCTAGAAATTTAAGACAAAAAAAAATCATTAAAACAACAAGATGTAACACAGGTACCACTCCAATGCTCAGAGTTGATAATGGAGGAGGCTATGAGTACATATAAGGGTATATGAAAACAGAGGGTATACGACAACCGTATACTTCCTGCTCAACTTTGTTGTGAACCTAAACCTCTGAAAAATAAAGTTTGTTTAAAAAATGAGAAATAAATTTATCTCCCTTGCCTAAAGGAATAAATAATTTGAATGATAGTGGATTTCTCATAAGAAACCAAAAAGTCAGAAGGAAGTGGAATATTTTTCAAGTGCTAGTAATCTAAAATAGTATTTCCAGTGAAAAATCCCTTTTAAGAAAGAAAAGGAAATTAAGACTTTACCAGGTGAAGGAAAAGAGAATTTACTACCAGTAGACTAACCCTAAAAGAATGTCAAAAAGAAATTCCCCTAAGAGAAAGATAACAATAAAAAAGAATGCTTGGAATAGCAGAAAAGAAGAAAGAAGATCTGTGAGTCCTCACAATAGACTTTATTTCTCCTTTGAGGTTTTCTAAATTATGTTTGAATGTTGAAGCAAAATTGTAACACTGATGTGGTTCTAAATGGGGAGAGTTGGGGGTACACAAAGGATAATAAGTTTCCATGCTTTACTAATACTGACAAAAAGTCTCACTCGGTAGCTCACGCCTGTAATCCTAGAACTCTGGGAGGCCCAGGAGGGTGGATTTCCCTGAGTTCACAGGTTCAAGACCTGAGTTAGAGTGAGACCCCATCTCTAAAAATATCCAGGTCTTATGGCGGGCACCTGTAGTCTCAGCTACTTGGAGGCTGAGGCAAGAGAATAGCTTTAGCCCAAGAGTTTGAGGTTGCCATGATCTGTGATGCCGCAGCACTCTACCGAGGGCAACAAAGTGAGACTGTGTCTCAAAAAATAATAATACTGACAAAAGGGTGACAGTTATAAGTTATACACACACACACACACATATATATATATAAACAGATTACCTTCCTCTCAAAAGTCAATATGAAGAGATACATTCAAAAGATAAAGCTGGGCACAGTGGTGTGCACCTGTAATCCTAGCTAATTAGGAAGCTGAGGTGGAAGGTTTGCTTGAGCCCAAAAATTCATGATTAACCTGGACAATATAGTGACATCCAATTTCAAAAAAACTACTAGATAAATAAAATAAAATTCTAGGCCAGGTGCAGTGGCTCACACCTGTAATCCTAGCACTCCAGAACCCTGAGGCAGGAGGATTTCTTGAGGTCAGATGACCACTCTGAGCATAGTGAGACCCTGTCTCTACTAAAAATGGAAAAAGTAGCTGAGTGGGGTGGCACACATCTGTAATCCCAGATACTCAGAAGGTTGAGGCAGGAGGACTGCTTGATCCCAGAAATCTGAGGTTGCTATGAACCAGGCTGAGATGAAGGAACTTTAGCCTGAGTGGTAGAGCAAGAATCTGTTTCAAAAAAATGTCTAAAAAGTATTCAAGTAACTCTCAGTAAAACTGAGAAAGGGAAAATTAAGAAACAAAAAATAAAATGACAGATTTAAGCCCTACTTTACTAATAATTATATTAAATGTAATTGGCCTAAATACTACAATTAAAGGATACGGACTTACAGAGTGGATTAGAAAAACATGACCAAAATATATTCCATTAACAAGAATTGTTTGAAAATAAAAGGTTAGAAAAACATATATTAGTCAAGCTATAATAAAAAGAAAGCAAGAGTGGGTACAAAATGTAATTGTTTAGACAAAGACCAAAATCAACAAATATCCAGGCAAATCATCATCTTCAGAAGAAACAAAAGGAGTCAGCAAGCAATCATACTACGTGGTTGTAACACTACATAGTAAAGTGACATTGCAGAGAGATCTTGTATTGCTTACACCACCCTCCTCCACCCCCAGTGATGCTGCCCAGTGAGCAGAGTGGAAAGAGAACTTGTGTGCCCAGGGCAAGGAGAGTTCTGTGACTGTGGGCCTTTGCATTGAAACTCAGGGCCACCCTGGCACAGGGGAACACAGCACAGGGCAGCATTCTGCCTGTGCCAGTAGAGGGAGCATCTAGACTAGTCTGGCCAAAGGTAAATCTCTGCACTGAAAGCCATAACCAAGTTCTGGCTAGCACTACCACCAGCTGACAAAAGGAGCCTGGAGCCTGGATGAAATCATCAAGGTAGTCAGACCACAAAGGTTGCATTCCTTAGGCAATTCCAGGGCTGTTGGCTTGAAGGCAGCAGACTTGAGGTAAATGTGACACAGCAAGACAGCAGTGGTGGTGGCCACACCAGTGCCGGTGTCACCTCTTCCCTACCTATAAGCAGTACAGCTCAGGAAAAGTCTTCTTATACTCAGGAGAAAGGAAAGGGAAGAGGTTAGAAGATTGTTTTGCAACTTGAGTACCAGATCAGCCACAGAACAATAAAATACCAAACAGATATCTGAAGCCCCTGATTTCAAGCCTTAGTTTCTTTTTTTTTTTAACTTTAGTGAAAATGCAGAGAATCATTTTATTTTTTATTTTTTTTTCAGACAGTTTCAGAATGCCAGCATGACTCAACCCAAGCAAGACATCCCCCAGGCACCTCATAATTAACTTCACTAAAATCAATATAAAAGAAAATTCTGAAAGCAGCTAGATGTAAGAAAACCATAACCTATAAGAGGAAGAATATTAGAATGACTGCAGATCTCTCGGCTGAAACCTTTCAGGCTAGAAGAGGGTGGTCACCAACCTTCAACCTCCTAAAACAAAACAACTTTCAACTCAAATATCTTTCATATTACTTTTTAAACTTAAATGAAGAAATTAAAATTCTTACCCAATTTCTAACAAGTTTTAAAATTTAAATTTATCTATGCTTTTAGTATCCTGGGGAAATACAAAGGTTATAATATGAAAAGATAGCAACAAATTAAGACTAGAAACTCAAGATAAATTCTATGCACTGCTCCTCCTCCAAAGCAGTTCAGGGAAGCATAATTAACAAATGTGATTAATCTGCTCCCGGCATCAGAATTCACTTTATACAACAAGCAATACTGATTGCTTCACTACACAGAACTTCCATTAGGATACACAATATATAAGTTAGATATTAATGTAATCAACCATTTCAAAATATGTTTGTTTGGTCTGCATTGTATATCACCTAATGGATATTTGATTTACAACAAACTTTTATGACACTTTTAGCAGAAAGTTATCTTGTAAACTAATTTACCCTCCATAGCAAAGCTGGCTAATTCCTCCTTTAAGCATAGTATACATATTTAGACTAAGTTATCTGCATAGGCTCTGGATATGTGGGATTATGCAGGGAATATCCAATAGAGAGGCTTCCTTTTCTTCACTGCAAAGATTTTTCACACTTTCAGGCTCGGTTGGGTACTCCCGTTCATCTTCGTGACTACAGAACATTTGATGCTGGTTTTTAGGTCAGCTCCTGCCGGGTGAAAGTAGTTTCAGCTATAAACATTTTAGATCTTGAGAAAACTAACCTCCCCCCAAAGTCCTAAAATTAGTAGAAAAGCTCACACTAAACATGAAAGTTGTTGTTTGGTCTATTTCTATATTCTCAGTTCTTTGCATCAAGTCTTATGAAGTCTTTCACAGCCAAACCACAGGAAACTGAATTGTAAAACAGAAGTTCATGTTAAAAATCCACATAGCAGAAAACTGTAAAATTTAAAGATAGAGACAGAGTTATAACATAATTAAAGGAGAAATACAGACCATGTTTGGGGATTCTGGTCCCGCCAGGGGCTGGTTTTATAGCCAGAGTTTTGTATCAGATACATTATTTGCTGAGTTAATGACATGGATACAAATATCAGATACATTATTTGCTGAGTTAATGACATGGATAAAATAAATGCATAAAAATTATCACTGTTATTCATCAGTAGGAACATCTAACTCATATAGTTAGACTTTGAGGACTTTAAGACCTCAGTGGGGAAATAACTGCAGCTGTAGCAGAAATAGCAAGAGAATGAGAATTAGAAGGGAGGCCAGATGTCATAACTGAGGTGCTGAAACATCAGGGTAGAACTACGGAGTCTTTGCTCCTATGAGCACAGAAAGTGGTTTCTGGAGATGGAATCTACTCCTGTGAAGGTGCTGTGAACATTTTTATAATGACAACAGAAGACTGAGAATATTCCATAAACTTAGTTCATCAGGCATTGACAGGGTATGACGGTACTGACTCTACTTTTAGAAGAAGTTCTGCTGTAGTTAGAATATTATCAACCAACAGTGTGTGCTGCTGAGAATGATTTCGTGAAAGGAAGACTCAATTGATGCGGCAAACTTCATCGTTGTTACACAGGAAATTGCCAGAGCCTCCCCCCCCCATCTTCTCCAACCGCCACTCTGACCAGTCAGCAGCCATTAATACCAAGGCAAGACCCTCCATGAAAAACCCTCCAAGACCGTCCACCAGAAAAAAATTACAACTTACTCAGATGGTCATTAGCATTTTTAGGAATAAAGTATTTTCCAACTATGACATAGGCCTTGTTTTTCTAGACATAATCTGTTGCATACTTAATGGCTACATTATACAGTAAATATATCTTTTACATGCACTAGGAAATTTTTCCTGGGGTACCCTAGGTATGGTACCCTTTCTCCACATCCTCATCAACATTTGGTATATCTTAGCTTTTTGATAATAGCCATCCTGAAAGGTATGAGGTGGCATCTCATATGGGTTTTATTTTATATTTCCCTAATGGTTAGTGATGGTGAGTAACTTTTCATACACCTTTTGGTTATTTTTATGTTTTCTCTGGAGAAATTTCCATCAGGTCCTTGCCCACTTTTTAACAGGGTCATTTATTTTCTGCTACTGAGTTGTTTTCTTTTATAAATTTTGGATACTAACCCCATATCAAATATGTGGTTTGCAAATATAATCCCTAGTCTGTAGGATGCCTTTTCATTTTGTTGATTATTTGTTGTACATAAATGTTTCAGTATGATGCAATTCCATTTATTTATTTTTGCTTTTGTAGCCTGAGCTTTTGGTGTAATATCCAAAAGACCATTGCCGAGGTCAAAAAGATTTTCAGCTCTGTTCTTTTCTAGGTGTTTTGTGAGTTTCATGTCTTACATTTAGGTGTTTTGTTCATTTCAGCTAACTTTTGTGTGGGTGTAAAACAGGGTTTGTATTTTATTCTTTTGCATTTAGAAACCAGATTTCCCTGCCCCACAGTCAGAAAAAACTATGCTGTATCATTATGGATTTTTGGCACTACTGACAAAAATTAGTTGACCGTGTAGGTTTGAATTTATTTCTGCACTCTCTCTTCAATTCCACTGTCTGTGTTTCTGTTTTCTTGCCAGAATGACACAGTTGTAATTACTAAAGCTTTGTAATGTAATTTTTAAACAGAAAGTGTGATCCCTCCAATTTTGTTTTCTTCTTCTGTGTTGCTTTAGCTGTTCAGAGATTATTGCAGTTCCCTATGAATTTTAGAGTTGACTTCTTTATTTCTGTGAAAATTTCAATAGGGACTTCTTAGAACCAGTATGTTACTCTGGATCATATAGACATTTTAATAATATGAATTCTTCCAATCCATTAACTCAGAATACCTTCCCATTTATTTGTGGCTTCCTTTATTTCCTTCAGCAATGTTTTATATAATAGTAATAGTTTTGTGAACAGATTTTTCATTTTGTGATTAAATTTGTTCCTAAGTTGGTTTTTTTTTTTCAGCTATCATAAATGAATTTTTTTGGTTTTGTTTCTTCAGCTAGGTTGTTATTTGCATACAGATTTTTATATATTGATTTTGAAATCTCCAACTGTACTGAAATCATTCAATAGTTCTAATAAGTTTTTTTGGTGAAATCATCAGAGTTTTCTATATTCAGGACCATTTTATCTGACAATAGAGGTAATTTTAGTTTTTCCTTTTTGATTTTCTTGTCTTTTATTTTTTTCTTGTCTGAGTGCCCTGGATAGTACTTGCAGGATCATGAACAGAAGAAGTGAGAACAGGCTTTCTGGCCTTGTTCATATACTGAAGACCTTAGCAAAAAAGCTTTCTACTGTTCCCCACTGATTATGATATTAGCATCATGAGGTCATCTTATAGGAAATATTTAATGGCACTCCACCACCAGAAATAAAAGGACAATAATTACTATCATGAAAACATATGAAAGTACAAAATTTACCGGTAAGATAAACACATAGTCAAAGGCAGAATATGCCATTACTGCAGTGGTGGTGCATAAACACTTTAAATTTCTAGATCAAAGGTTAAAATTCAAAATGGTAAAAAATAACTATAGTCCCAATAAGTTGATAAAAAATACATACTATAAAAGGATGTAAATTATGACAGTAAAAATATATATTGTTGGGGAGGAGGCTAAAAGTTGAGAATATTTGTGTGTCATTGAAATTAAGTTGTTATCAGTTTAAAACAGTCTAAAATAACTCTAAGATAGTTTACATAACCAGAAAGCAAAAAGATATAGCAGACATACAAATCAGAAAACGAAACAAATCAAAGCTTAGCAGAACACAAAATTACCAAGTCACAAGAGAGGAATAAAGGAAAAAAGACTCTAAAAAACAGCAGAGAAGCAATAGTAAAATGGCAGGATTACATAAGCCTTTATCTACCAACAACAGCCTCAAATATGAATGGATTAAATACTCCAATCAAAAGACACAGATATAATAAAATAAAGATCATTGCATATTCTGTACCTTCAGACTATAAGAGACCCATTTTAGCATGAAGAACACACATAGGTTGAAAATGAAGGAATAGAAGATATTCCATGTGAATAGTAACCAAAAGGCAGCAGGAGAGGCCATATTTATTTCAGAAAAAAAGTCTTCAAGTCAAAAACTGTACAAAAGACAAATAGATACAGGGATCAATTCATCCAGAGAACATAGCGATTACAAATATATGTATACAGCTATCAATTAATTTAAAAAAAAAACAAATATATGTATGCAACATCAGCATACCTAAAGATGTGAAGTAAATATTAGTGGACCGAAGGAAGAAATAAATAGTAATACAGTAATAGGAAACTTAAATATTGCACGTTTAACAATAGAGCTATCACGCAGATAGAAAATTAACAAATCATGGACTCACACAGTATTCACTTTTATTTATGAGTCAGCTCTTCCTTATAACTGATCTTTGCCATTGGCTCATAAACACCATTATGAATAGATATGCATAAAATATTCATTTATAAATGAGTGAGACTATAAGTTTTTAAATTATGTGATTTTAAATGAACTTAGGCCATTTAAAAGCTGCAAGGGTCATAAAGTAATACTTTAAAGGGGAAGGATAAGAAAGGACAATAGGTATTTTAAAAATTATGTAAGTGTATTAAAATAGAATCTTATAGAACATTTAAAAATAATGCCTGCCATCCTCAGAGATTTATGTCCAAATTCTTGCTGTTAAAAAGACTCAATACCATTCACAATTGCTACAAAGAAAATAAAATACCTAGAAATATACATAACCAAGGAGGAGAAATATCTCTAGAGAGAACTAAAAAACACTGAGGAAAAAAATCAGAGATGGTACCAACAAACAGAAAAATGTATCATGCTCATGGATCAGCAGACTCAACATTGTCAAAATGTCCATGCCATTCAAAGTGATTTATAGATTCAAGGTAATCCCCATCAAAATACCAACATCATATTTCACAAATGTAGAAAATATAATTGTGCACTTCATTTGGAACCAGAAAAGAGACCAAAAGCCAAAGCAATTTTAAGCAAAATCTACAAAAGGGCTTGCCTCACATTATCAGACTTTAAACTATACTACTAGACTATAGTAACTTAATCAGCATGGCATTGTCACAAACATAGAGACACAGACCAGAGAGCAGAACAGAAAACCCAGATATAAAACCGTCCACTAATAGCCATCTGATCATTGACTAAGCAGACAACAATATATGCTGGGGAAAAGATGCCCTCTTCAATAAATGGTGCTTGGTAAACCGCACAGTCACATAACCAAGAATAAAACAAAATCCTTATCTCTCACTCATTACAAAAATTTAACTCAAGATGTATAAAGGACTTAAATGTAAGGCACCAAAATAATTCTAGAAAAAAATGTGGTAAAAACTCTTCTAGACATCTGCCTAAGCAAAGAATTTATGAAGAAGACCCCAAAGGCAATCAAGGCAACAACGAAAATAAACAAATGGAACTTGATTAAATTAAAAAGCTTCTGCACAGCCAAGAAAATAATTCTAGAGCAAATGGACAACCTACAGAATGGAAGAAAAAATTCCCAAGTATAAATCTGATAAAGAACTAATATCCAGAATCTACAAGGAACTCAAGCAAACCATCAAGAAAAAACAATCCCTTTAAAAAGTGAGCAAAAGGTATGAATGGAAGCTTTCCAAAGTGGCCAGACTTATGGCCACTTAACATACGAAACATGCTCAGCATAACTAATCAGGGAAATGCAAATTAAACCTACAATGAATGATTCAGAATGACCTTTAAATAAAAGTCCAAAAACAATAGATGCTTGTATGGATGAAAAGAGAATGGAACACTTATAAACTATTGGTGGGACTGCAAATTAGTACAATCTCTATGGAAAACAGTATAGAGATTCCTCAAAGAATTAAGAAATAACTTACCAGTTGATCCAGCAATCACACCACTAGGTATTTAACCAAAGGGAAATAGGTCATTCTATCAAAAAGAGACCTGCACTCAAATGGTTATTGCAGCACAATTCACAATTGCAAAGATGTGGAATCAACCCAAATGCCCATCAATTCATGAGTAAATTAACAAATTATGATATACATACATATATATAAAACCATAGAGTACTACTCAGCCATGAAGAAGTATGACCTAATGTCTTTTGTAACAATTTGGGTAGAACTAGAGACCATGGTCCTAAATGAATTATCTAAAAAATGGAAACAAAAACACCACACGTCCTCACTACTAAACTGAAAGTAGGTGATGCACACACTTAGGCACAGAAGGTAATAAAACTTAACAGAAGTCACTAAGGGGGAAAGGGGTTAGATGAGATGGTTGAAAACCTACCTAATGAGTACAATGGACATTATCTGTGTGACAGGCACAGTCATAACCACAACTCAAGTATTGTAAAAGTGATCTACATAGCCAAAAACATTTATACCTTGTAAAACTTTGAAATAAAAAAGAAAAATATTTTATGATTACAAACTTGAAGACATTCTAAGAGAAGCAAATAATAAATCTTGGCTAGTAAAAAAACAGTAATTGATTTACTTGCAGATTTTTATTTACACACACAAAGAATGAGCTAAATGGCTCTTACCAAATACTACAAAGATGGTACTGGCACAAAAGCAGAGTGGTAGATTTATGGAGCAAAATCGAGAACCAAGAGATGAACCCAGCTACTTACCGCCATTTGATCTTTGAAACAAGCCTATCAAAAACATTCAGTAGGGAAAAGAATCCCTATTTAACAAACGGTGCTGGGTGAACTGGCTGGTGACCTGTAGAAGACTGAAACTGGATCTACACCTTTCACCATTAACAAAAATTGATTCTCACTGGATGAAAGATTTAAGCTTAAGACATGAAACTATAAAAACATTAGATGAAAGTGCAGAAAAAACACTTGAAGAAATTGGCCTGGGGGAATATTTTATGAGGAGGATCCCCCAGGCAATTGAAACAACACCAAAAATCCATTACTGGGATCTGATCAAATTAAAAAGCTTTTGTACAGCAAGAGCACAGCAAGCAAAGCAAACAGACAACCATCAGAATGGGAGAAGATTTTTGCAGGTTATGTTTCCAACAAAGGTCTAATAACGAGAATCTAGAGAGAACTCAAACTCATCAATAAGAAAAGAACAAATAATCCCATTTCAATGTGGGCAAGAGATTTCAACAGAAACTTCTCTGATGAGGACAGGCGCATGGCTACAAACACATGAAAAAATGTTCATCATCCTTAATCATCAGAGAAATGCAAATCAAAACCACTTTGAGATATCATCTAACGCCAGTACGATTAGCCCACATCACAAAATCCCAAAAGTACAGATGCCGGCGTGGATGCAGAGAGAAGGGAGTGCTTCTGCACTTATGGTGGAAATGCAAGCTAATACGATCTTGGAAAGAAGTTTGGAGAACACTCAAGGAACTAAAAGTAGACCTATGGTTTGATCCTGCAATTCCTCTACTAGGCACATTCCCAGGTGATCAAAAATTATTTTACAACTAAGACATTTGCACCAGAATGTTTATTGCAGCCCAATTCATAATAACCAAGACATGGAAACAGCCCAGGTGCCCATCCACCCATGAATGGATTAACAAATTGTGGTATATGTACACCATGGAATACAATGCAGCCACAAAAAAGATGGGGACTTCACATCTTTTATGTTTCCCTGGATGGAACTGGAACATATTCTTCTTAGTAAAGTATCTCAAGAATGGAAAACAAAGTATCCAATGTACACAATACTACTATTAAATCAATATATAATCACTTACACCACACATACAAATAGTAAAACATGACTATAATCCAGAAAGTAGAAGAGAAGAGGAGAGAGAGTGGAGGGGAGGGGGGAATGTGGGCAGAGGAAGGTATTTGGGGGGACCTCACCTAATGTGCATGATGCAATGGTACATTTCAAAACTATTAAGAAATGTGTATAATTGTGATGGATGTGTTACTTAGATCAATGTAAGCATTTCACATTGTACATGGAAGCAGTACTCTGAATCTCACAAATGCATCAATGTGCAATGTTACGATTTAATGAAAAATAACTTAAAAAAATAAAAGAAAAAGAAAAAATGGAAAGTATCCTAATATTAGTAAGAAGCTACCTTTAAGGAGGTATAAGAAATGATAAGACGTAAACAGGCTGACAAATCCTGAGTTTTGTAATATTAGTGTTAAAAACAAATCAATTACATATGAAAACATGAATATGCCTAAATCAAGAAAGGTAATAGCATAGTATAAAAAAGATTCAAGTAAAATACTAATGGAAATCAGTTACATCTTGAAACTCTTCAGCTTTCTTTTTCCAAGGAAGCATTTAGAGTTGAAACTACCATAATATTCATATTACAACCAAGTTTTACAATTTTGCATCTGTCCAGTGAGAGAAGTAATATCTGTCTTCTTACATTATTCAGCAAATGGATCTGAGTTCCTAACTTTAACCCTTGCTCTAGCCTGATCCAGTATTCCCACTTATGGATATATACAGAAAAGAACTGAAATCAGAATCTTAGATATCCCATGTTCACTGCAGCTTTATTTGAACCAGGAAGACATGGAAACAACCCACATGTTGAATAGATAAAGAAAAGGTGATATAAGCATACAAGACAATAGTATTCAGCCTAAAAAAAGAGAGAAAATCTTGCTATGTTGCAACAATGTGGGTGGACCTGGAGGGCACTAAGCCAGATAAAATAAACCAACCACAGAAGGACAAATGCTGGGTAACTGTACAGGATGAAATGTCCATAATGGTCTGACTCATGGAAGCAACAAAATGGCTGCCAGGGCTTGGGGAATGGGAGAAGCGGGGAGCTGTCCAGTGGTCATACCTTTTCAGTTACCTTAGATGAATAATTCTCAATATCTGCTATACACATAGAGCCTACAGTTAACAACATGGCACCATGAACTTTGTTGAGTGGGTAGCTCTCGTGTTAAGTTTTCTAACCAACGGGGGAAAATAAATTCTATGAAACTATGGAAGGTATTGTACCTGTCTATTTTCTTGACAGTAGTGATGGTATCATGAGAGTTTTCCTATGTCCAAACTCATTGAGGGGCACACATGAAATATGGTAGGTCTCTGCATATCGACCTTGCCCCCAAGAGGACAGTGGGAGCATGATCCAATGTCAAGCCCAACCTTTAGGGCCCAGATTATGAATTTGAACTATTATTTCCCATTAAAATAAACTAGAGCTCCTACAGGAAAGAATATGAGCTTTCTTTTCTTTCTAAATTAAGTCATAAACACATAGATCATGCATACATTAATGCATTTATGAGATACAATGTGCTGATTTCATACAGAATTAGGAATGCTTATATCGAACTGATTAATATATACCTCATCTCTTTTACTTATAATTACATGTCGGATCTATTAAGTATAGAGTATAAATGTCTTAATACAAGAATATGAGCTTTCAATAAGACTGTTTAAAAGAGTGGAAGCATGTGCTTTGTGTCGTGGGGGAACAGAGAGAGGCAGGAAGTAGAAATCTGGCCCTCAAGAAGTCTGTGCCTTTGTGAGTAAGAGAGGAATGGAAAAATAAATTACCAGTTACAAAACAGGAAAAATAAAATACATGCTGATAGGATCAAAATGGGAAAACACAGAAGAAAAAATGTTGGGGATCTAGGAAAGCCCTCACAACGAAAATACTGTTTTGAGTTTAATCCTAACTGTGGCTAGAAGGAGACAGTCAGCATTTAAGGCTGAGAGGACGGTGAGATCATGATCCAGTGTGGAGCCCAACCTTGGGAAGCTACAGTTCATCCGGAGGAGCCAAGTCTGGAGACCAAGCCAGGACTGAGCAGTGAGAACTGAGAGCCTTGGACGCCATGCAACGGGCTCTACTTAAGCCTGGTTAAAGAGAGAACCACTAACAGTGTCTCAAGTAAGGAAAGTCATGGCTTGTCTGGGGCTTTAATAAAAGAACTAAGGACAGTATGAAGAGTGGAAAGAAGATCTGTAGCAAGAACATTTAACTGCTCTTTCATACACTAACATAAATACTGCCAGATTACAGACCGAGCACATGGTTTCTCCTCACTCAGCACTCTGTCAGGAGTGAAACCAGTGAGGACAAACATAAAGAGGTGTAAAGGATGAAGGATGTGGTGGCAGAAAACTAAAGCTCAGTGATTTGTCTATTGATCTGCATAAAGGGAGCTACCCTAGGAAAGAGATGTGAGCCCCAAATCTCATATTCAGCTAAGCTGATTTCCAAGTACCATGGGCACAAACTCCATCACCAACTTAGGAGGACTTGGGGAATAGCATCCATCCAAAGGATCCTTCCTAAGGAATTTCTTAGTTTGCTTAGTTTGCTTCGGACCATCACATACCTAAACAGACAATCACATAGAGATGAGAGGTAGCACTCACAACATAGCTACATGTAGAAATTAGACTGAATGACCCAAAGCCAGAGGGTGTGGTATGTAATGACTACAACATGCTCTGACCATGTAGAAAGAGTATAACTATTAAAAATAATGGTATGGGGCAAGGGGCTGGGCATTTGTAAAGGTCCTTTTATTCATTTTCTGTAACCATACTGCTGATGGCAACCGTATTAGTACTATTATTATGGTGTTAGCAGTAGTAGTACTATTTGCAATGTGGCATAAAGCAATTAAATCATTTATGGAATATTTTAATTCTAGCATTCTTAGTGTGGAAGAAAGTAAAGATGTAATATAAAAGCCATAATAAAACCTCTAGTACAGAATTTTGCCTAAATATTTGATTTTTTTGTTCAATCTCATAAATTTTATTGGTATATACACATGTAAGTACACATGCTTATGTATTTTCTTAACCTAATTTTGTCCATTAAAATTGCCAAGAAACAATGATGAACCAGGAGCAATACGCATCTTTAGGGCCCAGATTATGAACTTGAACTATTATTTCCCATTAAAACAATCTAGAGCTCCTACAGGAAAGAACATGAGCGTCCAGACACACGACATAGTGAGGAAGCTTCAAAGGAGATGGCATAAAAGGGCACAAAAGCCAAACCAGATGGGCTCCCACTGGCCAAGACAGGAAAAGTTGTACTGTGATAAGGGAAATTTCAATGCATTAAAACTCATCAAGTTTATTTAAATCCATTACTACATAAAGATAATTTTTAAAAATGTTCTGAGAAACTTCAGAGGATAAGAGGCCAATTAATTATCTTAAAAATTGGTTGGTAATGGGAGAGTGCTTTAGCATCGATTTTGCCTTCCCTATGTGAAATGTACCCTGGGAAACCAAACAGTAGAAGCAGTAGCTCCATAAATCATTTTAACCAGCAAACAAACAGAAATACAAAATTAGAAGATCTTCATTTGCACCTGTCAATGAACTGATGGATCTAGGCACTGAGGATCAATGGCTGTTAACACTACTGAAAGGGTTCCAGTGGACATCAAGTGCCTCCCAAGGGGAGAACACAGCCCCATCTACGGTCTTGCCGGGGGGATTGAACCTGAGTCCCTCCAGCCTCTAGACCCAGTTGCTAATTTGTAGGAAATACAGAGGGGTGGAAGACCCTGCTGAAATGCAGTGAAATGCAATCAGCGAAATCCAGACTGTGGGAACTTCATAGGGCAAATGGCCCAAGTTCTTCAGCAGGTTGTTGTAAGAATGACAGTGGTATAGAGGGATAACTGGAAGAAATATTTTAAAGAATTATCAAACTTTGAAATAAGCAAACTAAACCTAGTGCTTCTGGGAGTGGAGAGGGCACTGTCAAGTTCTATTCCTAGACCTGCGTAATGGTTATGAGGTCTGCGCTTTATAAAATGTCATTAGGTCATGCATTTGCATTCTGAGATAGTCTAAGTCTGCTTTTAGTTTTTTAAAAAAATCTACTCAGGCAATTTGCTGTGCACCTGCTCCCCAGCGCAGCTCCCTCAACCCACGCGGAGGAGTCGACTCTAAATTCTCAATGGCATTGTTCAGCAGGTAAAGGAACACCCACCACAGACTAGCTCAAACCTTACATGACAAAGCAGAAGCCACTTATTCAACTCATAATCAGTTAACTTTTTAGTTCCCTGAAGACAAAATAACCTTGGGCTTGACTAGGAGGAAGAAGGGCAGGGAAGGTGAGTGGGAACAAAGCCCTGAAGCGCAGGAAGCTGTAATCAGGTGAGGAAGATGCAGGAGTGATATAATGACCTCAGAAAACAAGAGTGGCTGGATGTGGGGCTCATGCTTTATCCTAAGCACTCTGGGAGAGCAAGGTGGAAAGATCACTTGAGCCCAGGAATTCAAGACCAGCCTGAGCAACAGTGAGACTCCCTCTCTACTAAAACTAGAGAATCTGGCCAGGTGTGGTGGTGGGGGCTTATATCCCAGCTACTTGCAAGGCTGAGACTGGAGGACTGCTTGAACCCAGGAGTTTGAGGTTGCTGTGTGCTAGGGCTGATAATGCTGAGACTGTCTCAAAAAGAAAAAAAAAAGAAGCAAAAAGAAAAAGGAAACCAAAGAGTGAAGAGGAAAACAGGGCAGCCTGCCCCTCAACACTCAGGGGGGGGGAGTCCCTGGTAAGGACCCCCAGGAGTCACAGGCCAGAACCCACGCCAGGAGAGGAGACTTCACTTCCTCCTGTAAGGCGCTGCCAAGGCTACAGCCTCCCTGCAATCTCGGATCATTCACTCAAGCATCATTTCCACTTTAATATCCACCAGCTCAGCAGACTCTGAACTTGTCCATTACCCAGACAGATGGTATAAGTAGAACTTAACATCTCCACCCTGTGTTCTAAGAACTCATAAGGACCACACTCTGGGCCCAGTCCTCCCCAGTCCTAAACAGGCAAACCTGTCACTTGGAGGAGAATCATATTTTAAATACTTAGAAGCTGATTTAAGCAGCTCATACTTCCCCAGGGTAATGTTTGATGAAGGGTTTTTATAATACATAACCATGGTTATGGTACTTAATTCTTAGTAGTGTTAGAGAAATCTGTTTTCTAATAAAAAGCAGCAAATTAGTAAAGGTAAGATAGACACTCTATTTTCTATGAATATTAAACAAATAGTTGTACTATAATTTCAAAATTCCTGTTGAATAAAACATTTTGTGTGGTGAATAGTGTTGGACAAATCTGTCATTAACTTACCGACTAGCTGTGACCTGGGGTGAGCCCCCTGATATTACAGAGTTTTAGTTTCATCATCTGTATAACATGACTGCAGTAATAACTTTGTTCCCAGAGTCAGTTAAAAGATCTGATGGAATAATGTTTTGTAAAGTAACGGGCACTCCATAAATGATTATTCATATTTTAAATCAGACTTTCAAAGAGGCCTGAGTATATTCTTTAAAATATACTTTAAAGATTTTGCTAAGAAATATTAAAATCAAAATGTGTCTGGGGACTTTATGTTTTACTTAAATATGGGGGAAATTCATTTAATAACTATAGTTATGTTTTTCCTTTCTCTAAGTCCTTTTTAATTCTTAAATGTTTATTTCCTAATAAAATTAATTCAGACTTATAGAGCCATTCATTCTAATAGCAATGCCACTTTTTGGAATCAAACCTCAATTCCTTTAGTGGTGCAATTTAAAGTATTCCTCCATAAGTTAGATTTTTTTCTTGGTATTGTGGATCCCTGACAGAGAACAAGAAAGAAACAACTTAGTAAAGAGTTATGAGCAGCCTGAGATCTCAGCATACTCTAGCCCTTCTTATTCTCTTTGTTCAAAGTGCCCAATTAGCAGCTGGAAAACGTTTCCTCTACCCATGATCGATCTAAACTAAAGCTAAAGGCTTTTCAGGAATACATTTTACTATAAGCATCTAGACAGAAAAGAAACAAAGTGCAGTCAGTACCTCACACAAAACACAGAGGAAATGGCAGGCATGCCTACAGGATGAAACATATTTTTATGGGTACCCAGAACTGAGACAACTATGAAAACTGCTAAATGAAAAAGTAAATACAGTTGGCTCTCCATATCCGTGGGTTCTGCATTAGTGGATTCAACCACCATAAATAGAAAATATTAAAAAAAAATGATGGTTGTGTCTGCTAAACACATACAGGCTTTTTGTTTCCTTGTCTGTATGCTCTACACCTTACATTATAACAACCATTTATAACCACCTATTATAACAACCTCTTATATCAGGTATTATAAGTAGTCTAGAGATGATTTCAAATGTACTGGTGAACGTGCATGGTAGTATGTAAATACCACACCATTTTATATAAAGGACTTGAGCCCCCCTGCATTGTGGTATCCCTGGACAATCCCACATGGACATGGAGGGACACCATCTAATGTGGCTCACTGGACAGACCTCTCCAGAGAGCTGGCTGAAAGGTCCCATCACAGATGACAGAGAGACAGAAACAAACAAGATACCTCACCTGCTCCCACTGAGGGGGAGGATCAGCAGGTAAAAAACAAAAAGAGGGGGGACCGTGAACCCTGTGCTGGCATGTGCAGTGGAGGCCAGGAATTGCAGCATCTGACCCAGCCGAGGACAATGAAGGAAGAAACAAAAGAGTATGAAGAGGTAAGGCACAGACGCCTGGCCCTGGAGGAGGCGCGTTCTACACAGGGCGCACTGTGTGCAGACGCTGGCCAGGAAGGAGAGCCCGGATCTCAGGATAGTTCCTGCTCTTCAGTGTGCTGAGAGCAGGGAAGACAATGACACAACCCAAGCTGGAAAGGGGAACAGGCACTAGGATGTGAGTGGCCCCATAGTTCACGTTGGGAGTTACATTTTATTCTGGAGGTGCTAGAAAGTCATCGTAGGAACCCTAAGAAGGAAGCTGACATAATAATCTATATCTTAGGAAGATTACTGTGGGACAGCATAGGATGAAACTGATGCGTGACTATGGCAGGGAAGTCTACTGGATGGCAGTGGTTGTGCTAAGGGACATTAAAAATAATATTAAAAAAGAATGTCCACCAGCCTAGGAATTAATACACTGTGGCACATCTACACCATGGAATATTATTCACCCATAAAAATGATGGAGACTTTACATCTTTTGTATTAACTTGGATGGAGATGAAAAACATTCTCCTTAGTAAAGTATCACAAGGATAGAAAAGCAAGTATCCAATGTACTCAATACTAACATGAAGCCAGCAGATAAACAACAACACCCCTACACAGGGCGCACTGTGTGCAGACGCTGGCCAGGAAGGAGAGCCCAGAACTCAACTCAAGCCAGGGGAAGGAGAGGGAGACTGTGAAGCTTTCACCTAATGGGCACAATGAAAGGATGTGTAGCACACCTCCGAGGTAAAGAGTGTATCTACAATTTGGACATTACCTAATAAACACAAACAATGTAACCTAGTATCCGCATATCTGAAATTTTTAGAAAAGATACCAAAGACATAGAATAAATGAGACAGGAGGGAGGAGCAAGATGGCGGCCGAGTAACAGCTTCCTTGCAACTGGTCACAGTGAGTCTGGGGAGAGGAGACTCCAGGCATCTCTGGCTGTTGGGATCTGCCCAGAAACATCCCTCTGGGGACACAGGGAGTCAGAGAAAGACTTCTGGACCCCATGAGGAGGACAAAAGCAGTGGAGAAATGGCAAGTGTTTGTGTGTCTAATCCCACTGGCAGCTGCTAAGTACAGCAGCAGTGAGACTGCAAACTGAAAAGTCCTTACCTGTGAGGTGTTATGGTTTTTCTGGACTTGGCACTCAGTTGAAATACCTTTGGAGAAATTGGGCAAGTGAATGGAGGGACTTTAAGCATTGTCTAGGGCCCCCTGAGCTGCTGAGCCAGATGGAGCTAATAGTGTTCGGCTGTGGGCTGTGCAGAGCCATCGTGAGAGAACTGCCCTCAGGGTCCCAGAGTGAGGATCAGGTGGGAGACCTTGGGCAGTGATCTACTGACTGAGTAGCCTAAAGGTGGGACTGAGATGCCTTACAGCCTTAGCCCTCAGGGGCATACAGTGAGAGGTTTTGGTACATTGGGTGAGTGGACAGCCACTTCAGGAGCAATCCCAGCAACAAGTGCTTTCCTGGGAAAGCTTCTGCTTAGCCAAGGTTAGCAGTTTAAAGTGACTTTTAAGTGGGCTGAGGAGAGATTTAGGCTATCCACCCTGCGGGGTTTGGGCAATCAGCAGAGGCCTCCAGTCTCCATCTGGCACAGCTGTATCAGCATTGTGATTAATACCTCATAGCCCCGAAGATCATCTGTTGCCCAGTCAATATTCAGCAAGATACATATAGTACTTTATTTTTGGTTTTGTTTTTTGCTTTTTGTTTTTTAATTTCAACATTTTCCCTACAGATTTTTCTTTTCATTTTTTTCCTTTATTTTTCTAGTTCAAATATACTTTCCATTGTTCCCTTTTTCAACAATTAGAACTTCATTTTTGCTAGTGTTTCTATCCCCATTATTTGGTTTTTCCCACAATTTTATCTTGTAAAGTTTTCTGTTTGCTTGCTTTGGTTTGATTTATAGCATTTCTGTCCTTTCTCTCTACTTGGTGGAGGTGGGGTACTGTGTCTGAACAGGCTAGCAAAGAGCTGCTGACCTCAAGGGAACCACCCAACCTGGTACCCCCAGAGGTTGGGGGTTTTCAAGGTTGGGTCAAAGTACCCTACTGAATACCTATATTGCTCCTGTCTCCCTCTTTCTGTGGCTCTCTTCTTTTTGTCTATATTCCTTTTACCCACCCCCCTCTCCTTTCTCTTTTTTTTTTCTTTCTTTCTTTTTTCTCTTCCTGCTCTTCAATCTTCTTATCCTTCTGGTCCTGTACAAAAGGACTCATCAAAACCCTAGTCCAGAGTCACAGGAACTTAAAAAGCAAGAGGGAGTGAAAGAAAATTATGGCAAGGAAACAGACAAAAGAAATCACGCATGAGAAAGAATCAGCAGAAAAATCCTGGCAACTTGAAAGAAAAATCCAGAGGAACTCACCTCCAAGAGACCATGAGATAGCTACTACAGAGGATTCCACCTATAAAGAAATGTTAGAAATGACAAAAAGGGAATTTAGAATACAGATGATGAAAAAAATGAAGGAAATGATGGAAACAATGAAGGAAATTGCTGATAAAGTAGAAAGTAACCAAAAGAAAACCCAAAAACAGAATCAAGTAAGAGATGAACAATACAAAGAATATAGAAAGGATATGGCAGAGCTGAAGGAACTGAAGGAATCAATTAGGAAACTTAAAGATGCAATAGAAAGTATCAAAACAGATTAGACCATGCAGAAGAAAGAATCTCAGAGGTAGAGGACAAAGGTCTTGAGATAACTCAGATAGTTAAAGAGGTAGAACAGAAAGAGAGAAAGCAGAATGTTCACTGACAGAATTATGGGACGTTATGAAGCGTTCCAACATACGAGTTATAGGTATCCCAGAAAGGGAAGAAGAATGCCCCAGGGAAATGGAAGCCATACTAGAGAATATTATAAATGAAAATTTCCCAAATATCAGAAAAGATTCTGACACACTCCTTTCAGATAGATATCGCACCCCAGGTCTCCACAACTTTAACTGAGCTTCTCCAAGACACACTGTGATGAGCCTGTCCGAATTCAAGACAAAAGAAAAGATTCTGCAAGCTTCCAGGAGTAAGTGCTAGTTGATCTAAGGGAAAATCCATCAGGGTGACTACAGACTTCTTTAATGATACTTTTCAAGCCAGAAGACAATGGTCATCTACCTTTAATCTACTTAAACAAAACAATTTCCAACCCATAATTCTATATCCTGCTAAGCTAAGCTTTAAAATTGACAAAGAAATCAAATCATTTACTGATACACAAACACTGAGGAAATTCACCACAACAAGGCCAGCTCTACAGGAAATACTTCAACCTGTTCTATACACTGACCATCACAATTGTTCAACAGCAAAGTAAGAACTCAAAAATTAAAGAACAGAACCTAACGTCCACACTGATGAAAAAGATAAAACTAAGCAATGGACTCTCACAAAATAAGATGAATAGAACACTGCCACACTTACCAATTATCTCAATAAATGTTAATGGCTTGAATTCCCCACTGAAGAGGCATAGATTGGCTGACTGGATTAAAAAACAAAGGCATCCATTTTCTGTCTGCAGGAAACACACCTAGCTTCAAAAGACAAATTAAAACTCTGAGTTAAGGGTTGGAAGACAAATTTTCAGGCAAATGGAATTCAGAAGAAAAGAGGAGTTGCAAACTTATTTTCAGATACATGTGGAGTTAAAGCAACTAACGTCAACAAAGACAAAGATGGTCACTTTATATTGGTCAAAATTGGGAAAAATACAACAAAAAGATGTTTCAATTCTAAATATTTATGCACCCAATTTAAATGCTCCCAGATTCTTGAAATAGACCTTACTCAGTCTGAGCAACATGATATCCTATAACACTGTAATAACAGGGGACTTTAACACTCTTCTTACAAAGCTGGACAGATCCTCTAAACAGAAATTGAACAAAGATATAAGGGACTTAAACGGGACCCTAGAACAACTGTGCTTGATAGATGCATATAGAACACTCTATCCCAAAGATAAAGAATATACATTCTTCTCATCACCCCATGGTACATTCTCCAAAATTGATGATACCTTAGGACACAAAACAAACCTCAATAGAATCAAAATAATTGAAATATCACCTTGTATTTTCTCAGACCACTAGGCACTAAAGGTGGAACTCAACTCCAACAAAAATGTTCAACCCCACACAAAAGCATGGAAATTAAACAACCTTCTGTTGAATGACAGTTGGGTGCAGGAAGAAATAAAAGAGGAAATCATTAACTTCCTTGAGTATAACAACAATGAAGACACAAGCTACCAAAACCAATGGGATACTGCACAAGCAGTTTTGAGAGAAAATTTATTGCTTTAGATGCCTATATTGGAAAAACAAAGAGAGAGCATCAACAAACTCACAAGCCATCTTATGGAATTGGAAAAAGAAGAACAATCTAAGCCTAAACCCTGCAGAAGAAAAGAAATATCCACAATTAAATCAGAGATCAATGAAATTGAAAACAAAACAATCATTCAGAAAATTAATGAAACAAGTTGGTTTTTTAAAAAAATAAATAAAATAGGGGCAGCACCTGTGGCTCAAGGAGTAGGGCGCCAGCCCCATATACCACAGGTGGTGGGTTCAAACACAGCCCTGGTCAAAAATAAATAAATAAATAAAATAAAGTCTATTAAAAAAAATAAAAAAGAAATAAAATAGATAAGCCTTTGGCCAGACTCACTAGAAACAGAAAAGTAAAATCTCCAGTAACCTCAATCAGAAATGATAAAGGGGAAATTACAACTGATGCCACACAGATACAAGAGATCATCTCTGAATACTACCAGAAACTCTATGCCCAGAAATTTGATAATGTGAAGCAAATGTACCAATATTTGGAATCACACCCTCTCCCTAGACTTAACCAGGAAGAAATAGAGCTCCTGAACAGACCAATTTCAAACCCTGAGATCAAAGAAACAATAAAAAAGTCTTCCAACAAAATAATGTCCTGGTCTGGATGGCTTCACACCAGAATTCTATCAAACCTTAAAGGGAGAGATTATTTCCATACTGCAAAAATTATTCCAAAAAACTGAGGAGAAAGGAATCTTCCCCAACATGTTCAACAGAGCAAACATCACCCTGATACCAAAATCAGGAAAAGACCCAACTAAAAAGGAGAATTTCCAACCAATTTCACTAATGAATATAGATGCAAAAATTCTCAACAAAATCCTAGCAATAGATTACAACTTATCATTAAAAAGTAATGATCAAGTAGGTTTCATCCCAGGGATGCAAGGCTGGTTTAACATAAGCAAGTCCATAAACATTATCCACTGGATTAACAGAAGCAAAACAAAGACCATATGATCCTCTCAATAGATGCAGAAAAAGCATTTGATAAAATCCAGCATCCTTTTCTAATTAGAACAGTGAAGAGTATAGGCATACGTGGCACATTTCTGAAACTGATTGAAGCTATCTATGACAAACCCATAGCTAATATTTTACGGAGTGGAGTAAAACTGAAAGCTTTTCCTCTTAGAACTGGAACCAGATAAGGTTGTCCTCTGTCACTATTATGATTCAACATAGTGCTGGAAGTTCTAGCCAATACAATTAGGCAAGACAAGGAAATAAAGGGCATCCAAAGGGGAGTGGAGGAGGCCAAACTCTCCCTCTTTGCTGATGATATGATCTTATACTCAGAGATCCCCAAAGACTCAACCACAAGATTCCTGGAAATAATCAAAAAATACAGTATGTCTCAGGATATAAAATCAATGTCCACAAGTCAGTAGCCTTTGTATACGCCAATAACAGCCAAGATGAGAGGCTAATTAAGGACACAACTCCCTTCACCATAGCTTCAAAGAAAATGAATTACCTAGGAATATACCTAACAAAGGAGGTGAAGAACCTCTATAAAGAAAATTATGAAATCCTAAGAAAGGAAATAGCAGAGGATATTAACAAATGGAAGAACATACCATGCTCATGGCTGGGAAGAGTCAACACTATTAAAATGTCTATACTTTCCAAAGCAATCTACCCATTCAATGCTATCCCTATTAAGATACCAACCTCATACTTCCAAGATTTGGAAAAAATGATTCTGTGTTTTGTATGGAACCAGAAAAAAAACCTGTATAGCTAAGGAAGTTCTTAGTAATAAATACAAAGCCGGGGGCACCAGCATACCAGATTTTAGGCTGTACTACAAGTCCATAGTGGTCAAGACAGCATGGTACCGGCACAAAAATAGAGACATAGACATTTGGAATTGAATAGAAAACCAGGAAGTGAAACTAACATCTTATAACCACCTAATCTTCGATAAACCAAACAAGAATATACCTTGGGGGAAAGACTCCCTATTCAATAAATGGTGCTGAGAGAACTGGATATCCACATGTAAAAGACTGAAACTGGACCCACACCTTTCCCCACTCACAAAAATTAAATTTAAGGCATGAAACAATAAAAATCCTGGAAGAAAGCATAGGAAAAACACTGGAAGATATTGGCCTGGGGAAAGACTTCATGAAGAAGACTACCATGGCAATTGCAACAACAATAAAAATAAACAAATGGGACTTAAACTGAAAAGCTTCTGTACAGCTAAGGAGTTAACAACCAAAGCAAACAGACAGCCTACACAATGGGAAAGGATATTTGCATATTTTGATAATATGCAAAAGCTTGATAACTAGGATCTATAGAGAACTCAAATTAATCCACATGAAAAAAGCCAGCAATTCCATATCAATGGGCAAGAGACATGATCCTTCTCTAAAGAAGACAGATGAATGGTGAACAAACATATGAAAAAATGCTCATCCTCTCTAATTATTAGAGAAATGCAAATCAAAACCACCTTGAGATACTATCGAAACCCAGTGAGAATGGCCACATCAAAATCTCAAAACTGCAGACGCTGGAGTGGATATGGAGAGAAGGGAACACTTTTACACTGCTGGTGGGACTGCAAACTAATACAACCCTCAAAGAACTCAAGAAGGAAAAAAAATCCTTTTATCATAAGCACTAGACTACTTATTGTAGCTCAATTTACAATTTCCAAATGTGGAACCAGCCTAAATGCCCACCAACCCAGGAATGGATGAATAAGCTGTGGTACATGTATACCATAGAATAACACTATTCAATCATTTTTAAAAATGGAGACTTTTCAGCCTTTGTATTAACCTGGATGGAAGTGGAACACATTATTCTTAGTAAAGCATCACAAGAACGAAGAAGCATGAATTCCTATGTGCTCAATTTTGATATGAGGACAATTAAGGACACCTACTGCCACCGTGGGGGGGGGACGGGGCGCGCAGAGATAGGGAAGGAGGGCGGGGCTGGGGTCTTGGTGTATACCACACGTTTTGGGGACAAGACACAATTGTTAAGAGGGACTTTCCCTAACAAATGCAATCAGTGTAATCTGGTTTCTTGTACCCTCAATGAATCCCCAACAATAAACAAACAAACAAACAAACAAACATTTGATGAAGAATTTAAAAAAAAAAAAGGAAAAACCAAGCAGGGCCCACAGCCCCTGTACGGCTAACAGAGTAGTTGGTCAGATTTGGCGGGGGCCTTTTAAAATAAACAGGTGAGCAGTTTTAAAATGCAAAATGATGGGTATCCACATAGGTACTCTGAGTTTTCCTATTTGAGCAAAGTGTAAAAAAAATGAAAAAGAATAAATGAAACCATTTTGAAGGGTATGGGGACAGGGTTTGAGGTTGTGTCTAAAGTACCAGGATTGTAAAGACACATATTTTATTTAAAAAAAAAAATCTGCTAGTTAAGGAATTCTAATGGTATGTAATTTTAACCACAGATAAATGATAGCATAATAACTACTTAAAATGTTTAAAACAAGACAAGCATGCAGTTCTTTTTCAGCAAACAACTGGTTTGCTCTTTACAAAAATATCTGAATTAACTAAGCTCATCATTATATGTTGAACAAACCAACATGTTTCACAGTTCAGTGTCTAAAAACACAGAAATGTGGATGCAAAAGAAAACAAATTTCTGGAGCTTGGGAAAGTCCCTTGAAAGATTTAGTGTGAAGCACTTGGCTTCCAATAACAAGTAGACAGGAAAAAACCTCAACTATAGCAGAGATGTCGTATTTTCACAGATTCTTAAAATAATAAAATATTCATTCACTTCTTAGGTTTTTTCCTTCTTTTGGAATAAAAATCAGAAGCAGATTTTGAATTTTGAGAATCATAATTTATACAAATGTTTAAAGGAGATGGATTTTAAATAACCCATTTTAATTAAAATAGAATCTTCATCCAAGTGCTGAGAACTGTTTTTCTTATATTATTACATTCATTTAATTCTTTTTTCATTAAACCCTTTTCCCGCTACCCCACAAAATATTTAACCCCTCCATTTAATCCCTACATAAATATGCACGGTTGTCTTGAGAACTGAAGTTGCAATTAAAAGACCTAGAGATTGTCTTAGTTTAGTAACTCTCACCCTATGATTCTAACAATCACTAAACAGAGAAAAGTGAATATAAGAGAATGTGAATATAACAAAACAAATGTCTTAGAAGCAAGGTCTATTAGCGGAGAAATGCCATTTCTGTAGTCTCTGAAAGCTACAATATACTTGTCAGGATATTTAAAAGTAACCTGGCTATTTCAGCCATTCCAATAAATCTGTTCGTATTGAGTAATTATAGGGTAGGAACTAAAAAGTACTAAGACAGTAAAGATTATAAAATATTATGCATGCATCATGAACTTAATTTGGAATTCTTTGTGTTTTATAAAAAGTGGGAAGGTCAGAAAGGTGGAGGTGTAAGAACTGAAAGAACTTCAAACTGGAAAAAGACAAGAGCTGCAATTATATTCAGATGCCCTATTTAGAAAACCGCTTCGAAGCCTCCTACAGTGTTAAAGAAGGAGGCTATTTGTTGACTACATTTTTTGTATTTCTATTAATTAGTTCCGCTCCAGAACTTATTCATTAAACTCCTTAGCACTTGGACACACTTATGTGTACCTATCCAGAGACTGGTTAGAGGCCGGGATCCAAAAGAATGAAACCGCGCCCGTTTGGGGATTCAGAGATTCTAATTAATTCTGAAGTAACCTCCCTTCTCTACCTCTCAACTAGTACACGAACCGTGTCAGAGACAGCAGGCTCTGCGCATTTGTGCCTGTCCTATTGACTTAGGCAAGTTCCCATTATCTCAAGGTGTCTTCAGCTGTAAAGGAAGCTGGAATTCTGTTTCTCTGTGACCCTTCCAAGATTCAAGGCAAAAATCACTAAAAATGATAAAGAGGGGTGCATTTCACTGCCAAAAAGGTACGAGATGCGAGGAGACGAATAAAACACGTGAGCAGTAAGATTTAAGGGCAAAAAGAAAAACCTGTAAAGACGTGCGTAGACGACCCAATCAACTTGCTCAGTAAAGCAGCACACGCAGGTGTCTGTGCACGGGTGTATAGAGAACACGTGATATCCTAATAAGTTTTGCAACTGTTTTTAAGCCTGCTATTTTTTCAAAATCCAGCTGCCAAGAAATGCACAGAAGAGGGAGAACAACAAAAAGAAGGACAAGAAAAAAACAGGCAGTCGTAAGGTGTCAGCTGGGACACTGGCCAGCGGCCACGTCCCTCCTCCTGTCTTAAATCATTGCTAAGGCATCTTTAAGGCCAAACAACAAGCACAACAATCTGAACTTGATTGCCTTTTGGCTGAACTAGTCTTTTTTTAGAGGAAAAAAGAGAAGTAGCCAGAGACCCGTCTGTATAATTTGACTCATTAAGCCAAGATATGAAAAAATCTCTGAATCTCAAGATTTTTCAAAGAGGGAGAACGGAAAGCTCACACTCAGAATAATAAAATCTGACAGATATATGAGGAGACTGGTCCCATCCCCAGGGGCTCTGTGTTCATTTTTACTGTGTCACTGGGCAAAAGCAGTTACCACTTTATTTTAAAATGAAAGGAAAATGCATTTTTGTCTGTCTCACTGAGCAAATGATTCCATTTTGTCAGACCCAGCTCAGAGGCACTCTACCCAGGGCTCTCTGCAACCTTCCTTCAGAAAAGGAGTTACAGAGGTGAAGCTACAATGTAGAAAACGGGGCAAAGCAAAAGACAATGGGTCTACAGCTGAGATGATTTATCACAAAGGTCCTCATTTCCAGGTGACTCAGTCAATATTTGCTTTTCCCACCTGCTACTGACATTCTCAGGAAATGAAAGTCCATCTGTCTGGGGGCTTGTGTATTTCAGCTTCTTCTTTAAGCAAACAAGAATGTTTGCTCTGTGGATAGACGCTGGGGAAAGGTGCCCCTTTTATGAAGGATTACATTTAACTCCTTTATACTCAAGCAAACAAAGCAGACAGACATGAGGCAGTGAGCACACCCCACCACTGACTCTACAGGGTCAGGATTTTTTTCTTGCAAAAAAAAAAAAAAAAAAATATATATATATATATATATATATATATATATATATAAATTGTTCCTAGAAGCAATTTAACATTAACTATAATATTATTTGTAAACAAAGAAAGACAACAATGTGGGGGGGAGGGGAGTGGGGGTCAGTCATTGCAATCCTGAAGCATTTTCTATAACTCAAAATTTTTGTGGAACTTGCTTCCCTATGAAGGGTTATTTCTTCTCAACTGTCTCTTCTGTCTTTTTCAAGTAATGGTGATTTTCGAAATCAGTTTTTCACTTTCGTGTTGGACTTTGCTTTTGCAGCTTCTAAAATCCATCAGTCAATCTTTTATTTATAAGAATAAGTGGCATTCAAGCTACAGTAGGTTGACCTCGGTAGCTAAAAATCCAATAGTTTAAAAATTGAGCTCATTTTTCATGAGACACAAGCCATGAAAAATGCTATCAAAATAAAGTTGACATCCTGCAATTCTAACTTATTTTATCTGATAAAAAACAAGGGATGATTCTCCTCTGACCTCATTATTGTCTCCTCCTATATCTACACAGATTTCATAAACCTGCTACAGATACATGAGCAGAAAATGATCTAAAAGGTCATTCAATAATTTTTTTTTTTTTTACCAAGATGTCTTATCCTGTCCCCAAATATGCAAACGTTATAAATTTTGTCCATTACATCTACTGTCACTACCTCTTTGGTTGTTGGAATTGTTATTAGTACAACTACCTACTTGGTCTTTTAGAATTAATTTATTATTAGCCAAACAATTTTTCTGATTTACAAATATGGATGGACAGAATCAGCTTTATAAACCTCAATTTAATTCACTTACACTCAAATGGTGTAATTTTCAGCACACTGCTTATCCACTGTGATGAGGCA
This sequence comes from Galagoides demidoff, assembly GCA_963574575.1. Classification (NCBI taxonomy): domain Eukaryota; kingdom Metazoa; phylum Chordata; class Mammalia; order Primates; family Galagidae; genus Galagoides; species Galagoides demidoff. The sequence continues at coordinate 10,523 of CAUYQV010001960.1, read as the reverse complement.
GAAAGACTTGGGGTAAGATGGTCTGTGTCAAGCCCTCACTTGTTTACTCACTACCCGGGTCCATCAGTACACGTTCCAGGCTTCACTTGTCTCCTCTCCAAAGGGAAGGGTTGAACTACACACCTCTGTCTGTCGCCCCTCTGAGACTAAAATCCCAGGTTACTAACCTGACACAAGCACCTTTCACACGTAACAACGTATGTGTAACGTACAAGGGACCAGCTTTAGTCTAAAAGGCACTGCCTTACTATTGCCAAAGAGAGTTTACTCAAACCCTCACTCAGCCCACTAGGCTGTGACCAATACTAATGTTCTTTGCTTAAGTAGAATTATTAACTATGACTCATCATCTCATTAGTGACCCCATTTCCAAAGTTACCAAAGGAATTTTCTCTTTAGAAACCCAAGAAACAAAATCTCTAAAACCGTTAGGCATTTGCTACTACATTAGGAAAGTTCACAGTACCTAAAATAGCCACCACCTCATCATCCTGGATGACTTCTAAGGATCCTGACACCACAAAGCACAGGGCATCCACGCTCTCTCCAGCGTGGTAAATGAGGTCCCCGGGAGCACAGTGAATGGTCTGGAACTCTACCGCCAAGGCGCGCAGACACCCATCGCTGGCCAGTCGAAAGGCAGGATGTTCATTAAAAACCTTCCGGTTTAGGTGAACACAGATATCAGCTCTCATATCCTTGGGACAGATGGAAAGGACCTAAAGAAAGTAAGAGATGTGTTAGTGAAAAGGGAAGAGGAAAGGGCCACTTCAGGGTGGGGGAAAGTCCAACACACAGTTACAGACCATGACCGGGTGCCACAGACTGTGCTGGGTGCCAGCAAGGCAAAGTTGACGAGACATGGCTCAGCGCTCCAGGAGGTGATAATCTAATGAGATGGGCTGATGAGCACATGCCAATTACAACCCAGCGCCACGTAATAGATGCTCTGAGAACAGTGTGGCTCTCCCCATAGAACACAGTCTTGAGGAAGTCAGGAAGAGTGCCAGAAAAACAGTAAAAATCATTCAAGACTAGCAGATGTTTCGACTTTTGTCATAACTAAATCAAAAGTCAGGACTATGAACTTTAGTCCTTATCAAAGGTCGATTCATATTAGCCAACTATAAGAAAGCAAAGTCAACCAAAGCACCCTGGCAACATGTCGGCACTGTAAATACAGCTCCACTCTGACAGAGTTTGCTTCTACAAATGAGTTCAGGTCCAGGGAAGAAAAAGGGTATTCACCGCCCTTTTGCAAGACTCTGGCAACTGAAAATGCCAGTGCTGGCAAAGTGGGCCTATCCCTGTGCAGGGCTATCCTTGCTCATTCTAGTCTTGGACTCTTCAAGAGGCTGAGGGAGAAATTCAAGCTTTAGACCTCCTTTAGAAAAGGAAGCAAATGGTGAAAGTGTTCTTAGAGAGCAAGAGGTAGACAGTTTTATTGGATGTAGTTTTTTGACAGGGCAATTAAAAACCCAAGTGAAAATGGACGAGACCATCATATTTAATTAGAACATCATCAAGCCAACCGTGATGGAACAATTTAGGACCACCCACTTTAAAATGCAAGTGCACACTCATTTGGATTCCTCTTCCAACTACTTTGGTAAACTATTACTTACAATCAGAAACATTTTTTCTTTGATAGGATTTCAATCCCTCCAAGCTAAAGCTAAATTGATTTTATCCCATTAAGTTATATTGTATAATATTTTAATATTAAGATTTTTCTCTCCACTACTAATTGCATTTTCAGCTTTAAAAAATTACCCAAGGCTTGAAAATTTCCCAGACTCTGCTTTCACCGGGGGTCCCCACTATCAATGAAAAACTAGCTGCTTCCCTGTGGAAAAGACAAACTAATCACAAATGTAAAGACCATTAATTAAATTATGCATTTGACATCCTTTCTCTTAACCATTCCTAATGGCTTCATATCACTTAATCATCTCTGCGGATTTTTTAATACCCCCTCAAATGCCTACAGGCACCAGCAATCCCCTCATCTGCCTTTCTGAAACATCTCATCTTCGATGTAAGGGATTGCCTAATAGAGCTTTAAAAACAATGGGCACTCTGCTTCCATGTCAGTTATTTTACAATACAGTGTAATGTTTTCTTTAATGTAGTAACCCGTAGTAACTCTGGATGGTATTAGTCATTCCGCAGGCACTGAGTGAGCCTCTGTGATGGGTCATGTGCTGTGTTAAGTTCCTGGAACTAGAAGGATAAAGGAGACACTGCCTTTCCACAGAGGAGCCAACTAACCACGGAGGAGAGGACGCAGGCAAGTAAAGGGACAATTATGACACAATGAATTAAAGTGCTGTGACAGCGGCATGTCCAGGGGGGTGCGGGGTCATGACAGTCTTTAACTCATGACATAACAGTCAGGCTCCAGAGGACATAAGGATGGGGTAAAAGCTGTCACTCACCACCTCTATAGACCAGGACACCATATTTAATTTCTCTACACCTCATCTGTGAAATGGGGATAACGATCATGTTTATATCATAGGCTCGTTGTAGGCACTGAATGATAGGGTGTGAATTCAGCCCAGTTTAGCCCAGCACACAGCAAGAAACACCAGCTTTTGGCTTCCCTACTGAACATGTGCATTTCTGCAGAGTTTATCTGGTGCTTTTCCTCTCCACGAAAGTAAGTCGCTTTTTCATTTTCCTTCCCTGTCTGAAGTCTGGGCTGTTTGATAGGTTTCCAGGAAAAATTAAGAAAATATTTCAGCATGAACTTGAAGATATTTTAAGCACTGGTTAAGATTAATATTTTTTCTGAAGTTGAAATTAGCCCTAAGAAAACAGAAAATAAAAAGATTTTAAATACATACATAAACATGATACTGAATAGCGTAAAAGGAAGATGGATTGCTCTATTTTGATCCATGTACGATAAGGGACTTTCCCTGTTTCAATTCATTTTGGTGACATCTTAAGTCCTTTTAATTATTTCTTTCAGGATTCATACTGCATATGAAATCTTCCAATATTTTCAATATTCTGTTTAGTGGTACATTGAAGGGGGATTTTTTACTACATTATGAACACATCTTTTCCTTCTCATCTCAATTCTTTTATGACATTAACTCTTTCATTGTTTCGACTGATGGCATTTACTTATGTTTAGATGCCATGAAGTGACCAGTTAAAACTGAGAGTTAAAACAGATCAATAGATGTTATACTTAGTGGCAAGCTCCTTCCCCATCCAAGACAGGTAATGCGCTTTAGATAGCTCATGTCATCAAAGTTTGAGTATCTTGCTACTCATCTCAGTGAAGGCACTTAGAACTATCTTAGCCAAGGCAAGATTTAGTTTTAAGTGGAACAAAATGATCATGCAAGATAACTCTCAAACCTGGCCCAGTGGTCCCAATTTCAACATGTTCTACCTTGAATGTCATAGCCTGTGGCTCAGTGGGTAGGGCACTGGCCCCATATACCGAGGGTGGCAGGTTCAAACCCAGCCCCAGCCAAACTGCAACAAAAAATAGCCAGGCGTTGTGGTGGACGCTTGTAGTCCCAGCTACTTGGGAGGCTGAGGCAGGAGAAATCACCTAAGCCCAGGAGTTGAAGGTTGCTGTGAGCCGTGACTCCACAGTACTCTAATAAGGGCAATAAAGTGAGACTCTGTCTCTAAAAAAAAAATAACAAAAAAACCCCAATATATTGTTGATGGGTTCCCTAATAGGTGCCTCATTGTTATAAACAAAAGCACTATGTTTCAGTAGAAAATTTTCATATTAAAAGTGATTTTTTTTGTTCAAAAAAGATTGTTCATTTCTCCCCTTTTCACATTAGAATGTTAATAAATTAGACTCTTCATTAACATGAAAAATACATTTTCCTTTTGGAAGAGCTCTGGAAGTAAAAAAGGAATCATTTTGAAAAACCCTGCAAGCCAACTCTGAAAAAAAATGAAGGCCACGGTCTGAAAAAGAAGAGCTTTTTGATATTATTTATGATATCTATTAAACTCAAGGTCAAGAGGTACATTAGCAGATGGTTCTCAGGCTCCAAAGATTTAACCTCAGCACTGTGAAATAGAGAACTCTTAGCGAAGCACAAATGTCACATTACCTCTGCTTTCCTCAAATATCTGCTGCCTTGCTTTCCAAAGACAGCCAAAGTCCCAACCACACCCTTGGAGCTCTCTGATGGGACCTGCTCTGGTCCCCAAACACGGCTCCACCCAGGCCTTGTCTGTCTCTACTCTGAACTTACCATGCCCTCTCATAGCTCTCTGCCTTTGACCCTGCTGCACCTGCCCTGCCTTTCAAGTAGCATCCCCCATCTCCCGTCTCTGCCTGGTCATCTCCGGCTCCTCTGTGAAGTGTCACCATCCCTCTCTCTACCATAACCACTATCTGTCTGTGCATAGCTCTCTCACAGAATTTGAAACCTTCAGGAGATGAAAATGAGAGTAAGCGGTGTTGCTATTTGTTGTGGTGGTCGTTAAATAACCTAAAATAGTAACATGGAATTATCATCAGAGATTTCAAACTTTTATTTTCAGCTGTAAAATCATTCTTTAGTTCTTTTTTTAAAAAACCTTACCTTAAGCCCAATATATAGAATAGATACCAGCAGCATTATGCTGGGAAAAGCTCTGCTGGGGAGACAGACTCCCAGGCAGGGGTTCCCAGGACACACTCAGTCATTCATTCAGCCATAGATACTGAGCACTGGTTATGTGTCAGTTTTATACCCAGCACTCTGCAGGAACCCCAGATCCATGACCAAAAACTTGTACAGTGTCTGCTTCCCTGGAGCATCCATTAGGCACAGTTTAAAAAGTCACTGTTCCTAGCTCAACATCCTGTGTGACAGATTAGGCAAATGTATCTGATAAAAGTTCACGGTTTGATCCAGTCCTCTCAACAGATTACCAGCAAAACCCCAAACTCCTGAGCTCCGGCTGCTTATTACATTCAGCTACGCTCCTGAGTGAATCTCATCCAGAACTAAAGTTAACCCCTGATACTTTGACATTTTCTATTTCTCTGTTTACTACAAGAATATAAATGCTGATTTCTGAAATCATCAAGGTCCAATTAATAAATTCTTTAGTTTATTTATTAGGAAACCACTAATGCCCCATCACCACCCCATGGAATAGCCTGGATTTTATTGGAAATTTCTTTCCATTTCCAACAAATGCATTGCATACTTTAAATGTTGGCAAACACGTGAGGTTTCAATGATAAGTCATTTATATACCATTACTATTTGCCAAGGGGAAATCACCTTATTTGAAATACAAGTTTTTGTGTATATAGGAAAAGGAAGAAAACTAGTTATTCGCCTCAAGTGAGCATTTGGTGAATGTCATTCTCCCTGGGTCCCTTCCACTATCACTTTCACTCATGGTGACAGCAGTAATGTGACAAAGCCCTGGAAGAAGAAGGAGTCTAAATACAATAATTAACACAGAAATCAAGAAATTAAATCAAGATCCTCTAAGGAAATGATTGACTAGAAAGACACAAAGAAAGAAGGCTTTGTCGTCCCTCTTATTCACTCTTTGAAGATATCCAAAAGTGTGTTTTAATATTCATTATACAAAATGTGGCAGGGGGGAAGGGAAGGAGACATTGCCATTACTTATACCTATGTTATATAGTATTTTTATTACACTGGAATCTGTGAAGTTTTATTTTTTCCTATAATCATTCCATATTGTAATCAATTCCCATGCTATGAAAACTGATTTAAAAGCACAACTGCAATCTTTGTATAATATTTCATGAAACAGTTATAACACAATTAATGTAACCATTACATTATAATTGGATATCAAGATTTCCAGTTTTCCCTTTCATAAATCAAGCTACAACAAATACCCTGTACTTCGATTGTCTAAGCAGAGATTTTTAGAATTAAAATTAATGGAATTAATGGATAAAATATAAAAAATCTTTAAAGCTGTTGCTAATTGTTTCCCATAAAAGATGTACCAAATTACACTCTAACCAGCTGTGAATGAGAGTCTTGCAAGTTCTTAATAATCTCTCTCTCACATCTTCCATATGTGTTTGAAATAAAAAAGGCTATTTCCCCTGAAACAACAATAAAATTGTGTATCATACTGAGGCAGAAGGCTGTAGCTCTTTAGTCTTAGTGGGGATCACAGATGGAATTCTATTATAATCAATCTATAATAAACCTCCAATACATGAGCGGAGATAGTGGGGCTGACTCTACCTCAAGTGTCTGAAGGTAGTAGCCTAAACAACAAAGCTTCTTTATGCTCTAAGATAAACCGTTTGATCAGTTATCTATAAAATCCTCCATCAGGAGTAACACAGTGTCAGCTATGTTTAATAACACTTGATAAGTGAAAATGATCCCTCTATTTGTTAGGACAAAGGAATCCATGCATTAATGACACTGTGATAGGCATTCAAGCTTCCACTGACATTTTTCAAAATCCCCCTTCCTTTTGATATAATTATGCTATGCACTATTAATTAATCTCTCCTCATGAATCCAACTGAATTGATATTAAGGCAGTGCGAATCAGCACAAGGAGTCAGGCAAGTGACATTTGCACATAAAACCTTTTGTATAATCCTTCCTGGGAAGAAACAGCTCTAGTAGATTTCTTTGCAGAAATCTAATTTTCATTCATTTTCTGAGAAGAAAAGAAAGCTCATCTTTATTTAAAAAAAAAAAAAAGTATAACCAGGCAGCCATGCAAAGCAAGGGGGAGCCAGTTAGTAGATGGTGATCTGATAATCTGTGGAGGTGTCAAAATTTCTAGGGAACTAACTCAGGACCAATGTAATGAAACCAAACCAAACCAAATTGGCTTCCATTATTTAAAAGCAGAAGTTCATATTTAGCAATGGAACACTGCCATAACCAATAAAAGATTATAGGTTAAAATTCACTGGTTTCACTTTAGACATAAATTTCCTATGAATATACTTTATATACAAAAGTAAGGTTTTGCTTCAAAAATATAGGGAACCAACCCTATGAGCTCCCTCACCATCTTAGTTTTGCAATGATGTGAGTACTGACAACATAAACAGCGGTTGTTACCGTTTTTTAACTTGTTAAATGTGGCAATGTCTGGGGCCACTAACTTTCCAAAAGAAAAGTTGTGATAAATTTAGGGTTTCCACAGTGCCCTGCGCTCAGTCTGATGTCTCCACTTTTTTACAAGCAGATACTTGACTACTGATATGTACACATGCCTTTCCACACATGTGAAAAGAATTTCTATAATTGGAATATATTTTAATTATATTTGACTATACAGAAAAGTAAAGCTAATATTTTTTCCATTGGCCATGATCTTTTTTTTAAAGTTGCCCATAACAAGCGATGTTCCCAGTTACTTTAAAAGAATGAGCCTCCCTCACACACTATGAAGGAAAATTAATTAGTATCACTGCTTTGGAAAATTACCGGGCTATACTGACAAAAGTAGAATATACATGTCCCTGAAGACCCAACAATTACCACGATTCTAGATAAAGGTGCAACGGATATGGATGTGTGTGCATACACGTATACACACAGGTACACACAACACCACTGTAATATAAAGGCAGTGGCAGTCATAAAAAAAATTACGAGTACTGAAGGAAGCAAAGAATATGTGGGTTGGTTATTTTTACATCACAGTTAATTCCAACGAGAATTTGGAAAGAGATTGGATTGTATAAAACAATGTGTGTATATGTATGTATGTGTGTGTTAGATTTCTTTGCAGAAATTTAACTTTTATTCATGAAAAGAGAGATTCTCAGACATGTATTTATATATTCTTGTATACATACATGTATATATTCTCATATACAAGGTCTGAAACTTAAGTTTGTAAATTCCTAGAATAAGTGCTACACACTTCATTGCTGAATACTACACTATGGTCACCTTCAAAGTACTCCCCCGGGGAAGCTATGCACCAACACCAGTCTACCCTTCAAAACAACTTTGGAACTCTTTCTGGAAGACTATCAGAGCTGATTCTGTATGAGGTCTGACAATTAAGTTCATGAAATTGTCACCATGCCCTTTTTGGCAGCACCATGCAAACAACTCAGGCTTCAAAACCTCCACACATCAGTGTCTCACAGCTGTGGTAGTGGTGATGTGTGGTGATGTTGCTGATTGGTGCTCATCATTTTTGTTGGGTGTTTTGTGTGCCATCATGAAACTGTTGGAGCTTGAATTAGAGCAACAAACAAACATTAAATTTCTTGTTAAACTTAGCGAGAGTGGAAGTGAAATCAGGGAAACTAGTCCAAGTTTATGGGGATAATGCCATAAAGAAAACAGGAGTGCACAAATGGATTAAAAATTTTTCTGAAGGGAGAGAGAGCATCACTGATGAAGAGGGGTCAGGGCAGCCCCAGTAGAGGAAGCCATTGTCTAGATGTTAATCTGACAATCTGTGGAGGTGTCAAAACCTCTAGGGAACTAACCCAGGACCAATATAATAAAACAAAACAAAACCAAATTAACTTCCATTATTTAAAAGTAAAAGCTCATATTTAGCAGTGAAACACTGCTATAAGCAATAAAAGATTACAGGTTAAAATTCGTTGGTTCAAGGAGAACCAAGGAAAACATTGCAAAAATTCTTCAAATTTGTGTATCAAATTTCTGCACAAAATCATTACCTGACTAGGAGAAGCAGAGCAGACCAAGTAAAAATCAATAGAGAGACAGAAAAATCTTAACCTACAACTTTGGCTTAAGAAGTGTGTGCAAAAATGGTCCTGAAGGAGGTTACTGAGGAAGAAAAGCAGAGTTGAAGTTTGCCAAGACATTTTGGAGAAGCAAGATGATGTTTTGGGCCATAGTGATGAAACACGGGGCACCAATACAACCTGAAGCAAAGTGTCAGAGTGCATAATGGAAGTCACCCAATTCTCCACAATCAAGAAAGCTCCATCAGTTCAAATCAAGAGTCAAAACAATGTTGCTAACCTTTTTGATCTGAGAAGTATTATTCATCATGAATTTTTACCAACTGGAAAATTAACCATGTTTCCTATATGGAGTTGCTAAAAAGACTGTGTGAAAAAGTTAGACAAAAATGACCTAAAATTTTCACCAACTCAAGGCTCTTACATCACGACACTGCACCAGCTCACAGGGCACTGTCTGTGAGGGAGTTTTTAGCCAGCAAATAAATAACCGTCCGTAATCACCTGATCTGGTCCCCTGTGAATTTTTCTTTATCTAAAGATAAAATATATAAAGGAAGACTTTTTTTTTTTTTTGAGACGGAGCCTCAAGCTATCCCCCTGGGTAGAGTGCCATGGCATCACAGCTCATAGCAACCTCCAACTCCTGGGCTCAAGCGAGTCTCCTGCCTCCGCTTCCCAAGTAGCTGGGACCACGGGCGCCCGCCACAACGCTCAGCCATTTTTTTGGTTGCAGCCATCATTGTTGTTTGGCGGGCCCAGGCTAGGGATTCGAACCCGCCACCTTAGGTGTACGTGGCTGGCGCCTTAGCCGATTGAGCCACAGGCGCTGAGCCAGGAAGACATTTTGATGACATTCAGTACATCAAGGGTAATATGGTGAGAGCTCTGTTGGCTAGTCCAGAAAAAGAGTTCTAAAATTGCTTTGAAGAGTGGACTAGGCGCTGGTGTTAGTGCCCAGCTTCCCACAGGGAACACTTCAAAGGTGACCATAGTGATATTTAGAAATGAGGTATGTAACACTTTTTCTGGAATGAGTCCGAGATTTAAAAATCAAGTATATATAAAACAACAGCTAGAAAAGTTATCTTCAAAAGATTGAGAACTTAAAAGAAAAACTGAGATAGAACAAAATACCAACATTTGAGCAATTTAAATCACATTGAAACATTTTTTCACAATTCTAACACTGAGAATATAGATATGGGGTCTATATGCTTACATGTACACACACTTACATACTGTGTACATGTGAGAGTGTGTGTGTGAAATGACTCCCTAAATCAGAAATCTATCACAGAGCACAGAGAAATCTTTCCCTCCCTCTTCCAGGATGCTGACATTTATCAGAGTAGATCAATACATTTTTATTGAATAAACCCTGTGATGTTATTACTTATAGTTGAAATAGGATCACAATATTTGAGATTCCTGGTAAATTAAACTCTTCACTATAAGTAAAGTTTGCCTCGGGAATTTAGCTCTGAAAGAATAGTGGATTGATCAAAAAAGCATAGTGACTTAAATAAATGTTTATATGCATGAGTATGCTTTTGAAATTTCTGTGGCTGATTCATGCACAAATAAAACATAAGAAATGACTCCAGTAAATATAATCAATATAATCTGCATAGTAAATATAATTTTAATGGTAATAAAATGAAAAGGTAATCCTGAAACTGAAAGAAGATATCTATAATACCATCGATCCACGAATGGATCAACAAACTGTGGTATATGTACACCATGGAATACTACGCAGCCATTAAGAAGGATGGAGACTTTACGTCCTTCATGTTCACATGGATGGAGCTGGAGAATGTTCTTCTGAGCAAAGTAT